>JANDJZ010000952.1:0-14587 GCA_027943245.1 Acanthamoeba sp. SK_2022b | reverse complement strand
CTGACCAGTTCTTCCCTTTCCCAATCTCGGCCCAAGGCCCAGCAGGACATTCAGAGGCTGGCGCAAGCGGGCCTCCGACGTATGGACCGTCTGCGAGCGGTGGGCATGAGACTGCACGCGCCCTCGTTCACCGAGTACGATGCTGTTCGGGTACGTCTCATTCCCCGTCCTAGGCTGCAGCTTTGCTTGGGGCTGGCATCCTTGCGGAGCGTTCTGACTTGTTGGACCCAACAAACACTCGTCTCGCGGGCGGAACAGTGCGCCGAGCAGGTGCCGTGTACGGTGTGGACTCTGGACGGGACAAGCCATGTGGTGCGCGTGGACATGGCTGCCACCGTGAAGGACGTCACCACGAACATCATCGAAAGCCTCGGGCTTAGCCCGGAGGCAGTTGCTGCGCGTGACTGGGCTTTGTGTGCGATACGCGGCACTGCCGAGGAGGCCAAACACCGATTCGGCCTAGGTGCGTGCTTGATGGTCAATGAGACGACGTGACGAGGAGCTCTTATTATGACCTCTCGGTCAACCCACGCGCGTGTATGTGCAGAGACGGGCGAGAAGCTGGATGACAAGGCCCATGTGTGTGACGTCGTGTCGGCCTGGGAGAAGGAGGAGAAGGCCAAGGGCCCCACACAGCTGGTGTTCCAGGAGTGGCTCTCGCTCGACCAGACCACCCCCCTGCAGGACCCCGTTGCCATCCACCTGCTGGCTCACCAGGCCGTCAGCCGCATCGTGTCGGGACGCTACCCCGTCACTGAGGGCGAGGCGCCCTACCTGACCGCCCTCCAGTTCTTCTTTGACAAGCTCAAGGGCAAGGTGGAAGAACCGCTTACGGAGCGTGCGCTCTATACGTCGCTTTTCTATCTGCCCATCAACCTCAAGGCGAGGAAGACGGACGAGGAGTGGCTCGGCGCTATCTTCAACGAGTGGAACGGCCTGGACCACACCATGAGCGTGCTCCGCGCCGAACAGCTGTATCTCGAGACCGCCCAACGGTGGAAGTTCTTTGGCGGCAACGTGTTCTACGCCGAGAGCAAGCAGTTCCCCAAGGCCAACGCGATTGCCGTGCACAAGGAGGGTCTGGCCGTCCTGCGCCTTCCCGAAAAGGAGCCTCTGGCGTTCGCTCCCTTCCGCGGTACCCTCCCCCCACCAATGGCGCGCTACGAACTCGTGGCTCATGCGCTCCCTTTCCTTTTTTTTTTTTTTTTGGTTTCCTTTTTTTCATGCGCAGCGATCTTCAACTGGTCGTCGACCCAGAACTCGGTGGGCGTTGTGGTGGGTTCGCTCATGAATCCGCACCGCTACGTCTTCGTTACCTCGCAGGTTCGCGATCCTCTCCTCTCCTCATATCTTCAATGCGCCGGTCAGGCAGGAGCTCGCGCCTCATCCAACCTCTGTGTATTGAACCTCTTTGCCTGTCTTTCCTTTCCCTGCGTGCAGGCTCCCTCGATGGTGCAAACGTTCGTGGGCGTCATGGAGAAGCTCGTGGCCGAGACAGACCAGCAGCAGGAGTCCAAGGCCCAGGGCTTCAGCAACGCCATTCAGCGCGACTTGCGCATCAGGCGCCCCTTCTGATCGCCACACTGTCCCCCATTTTGTGTTGCCCCTGTCCCATACCAATCCCGCAGCTCCCTAAAACCCTTTTGCGCGAGCGTGCCTCCTTGCACACCGCATGCTTGGGGAGTTTGGCTCGGAGTCGACAAAATTAAGGCCACGCAGAAACTGGACAACCGCGAACGGGGGGGCCACCGACGACGCTTTGGCCTAACACTTGCTTTGTGACTTCCCTTGGGCGGCTGCGGTGGATTGTAAATCGATTGAATTCTTGCGCCGCCACAGTGAAGAAGGCGGGGAAACTGAACGTAACGTGGGGAAGTAAGCGCGAGAAGAGTCAAAAGCGAAATGAATAAGCAGGACCATAACCTTTCGCCCGAGGAGCTCGAGCAGCGCCTGAAGGAGAAAAAATGGGAGACCGTACAGATCAAGGTGAGTACTAGCACAACCCTCTCCCGCATGTGCTTTCTTCTCGCCTCCACCGCATGCGAATGCCGTTTAGGCTAGCTAGACAACAATGGGGCCGGCTTCATTCTCAATTTTGAATTTATACAGGGTCTTAGTGCGTGGATCAACACGTACCTCGCTAGGGCGTCAATTGAGCCCATCACCACCCTTCCTGATGACATCACCGATGGTGTTCGGCTCCTCCAATTTCTTGAGTTGGTCACCGAGAAGCCGGTTGGCCCCTTCAAGAAGGACCCCACCAACCGCATTCAGAAGATTGAGAACTGCTCCAAGGCCATCAAGTTCATCAGTAACGATCTTCACATCAGGCTGGTAGGAATCGGTGCCGAAGGTTTGCGTCCCCCCCCCCCCTTCTCCCGCTTCACGGCACACTTGAACGCGACACTCAAATCTTTCCAATGGGAATGGGCAGATTTGGCCGATGGCAACCTGATGCTTGTGCTGGGTCTGCTGTGGAGTAGCTTCCGCAAGCTCTCCCTGGGCAGCATTGGCAACAGCCTGGAGCAGGCCGAAGGCAGCAAGGCCGGCGGTGCCAAGAAGGGCAAGCCCGAGGACGACCTCCTGAAGTGGATTGGAGAGCTCACCAAGGACTACGACGTCTCTGTCACCTCCTTCAAGGAAAGGTAAGCCAATACACCCCCCCCCTCTTCCCTCAGCTTCCTCCCTAACACCACGTGCGTGCTCGCAGCTTCAACAACGGTATGGTCTGGGCTGCGCTCATCGATTGCTTCGATCCCGACTTCCTCGACGTTGGCGCCGCCAGCCGGGTAATCCCCCCCCCCAAATCAATCCAGCCGTCTACCTCCTCCACCGCAGTGTCGCGCCCGCTCACTGGTTCCCATCCTGGGTCCGCGTTGTGCAGATGAACGCTGAGGACAGGCTCAACCTGATCTTCGACGTCGCCGAGAAGAAGCTGGGCATTCCCAAGCTTCTCGAGGTGTCTGACTTGATTTCGGGTATGCTGCGATCGTCACGCGCATGGTGACCGTGGGTCTGCTGCAACCAAGTGCTAACGTTCTTGCCGTCCAGGCAACCCCGATGAGCGGTCCGTGGTTCTCTACTCTTCGCTCTTCTACCACTCGTGGACCTCGAACCAGGAGCGAATCAAGCTCGCCAACGAGAAGCGAGGAAAGGAAAATAAGATGTCCGACATGAAGGCCAAGCTCGCTGCCGAGGAAGAGGAGAGGCTGAGGCTCCAAAGGTGCGTGCTGTTGTGTCTCTCGCAGTCCCTTGGCCAGCGCTCCTTTCACTAGCCTCACCGAATATTACGCAACGCAACGCAACGCAACAACACGCACCGTGCAGGGAGACTGCTGAGCTGAACGAGCTGAAGGGCCAAAAGAACAAGGAGCTGGAGGCCGCCCAGAGCAAGATCAAGAGCTTGGAGGACCTCTTTGCCGATCTGCAGGAGCAGAAGAAAGGCCTGGAAGCTCAGATCCTCGCCGAGAAGGAGGAGGCTCGGGCCAGGGCGAAGGAGGACCGGGAGATGCTCAAGGCGCAGATCGCTCAGGTATCCGATGAGGTCCAGAAGGACCTGAAGGCCAAGCTCGCGGTCGAGGAGGCGGCCAAAAACCAGCGCATCCAGGAAAATCTGAACCTTCTTGCCGACAAGCACGAGCTCATCGACGTGCGTGTCCCCCCTCTGCCCTGCGTATACGCGCTCATACACAGTCTCACACCAACCCTCTCGGTAAACGTTTTTCCTCTTGCAGGCGATGCAGGAAGGCGGCCTCTCGTGGCTCCCACAAGGTGTTGATTCAGACGATTCTGATGTTCTGAGTTTTGGTACTTGCCTGCGGCGTTTCTGGCGCGGTCACTCACGCTCTGTCGCCTGCAGGTCCCACCGCTTTATTGAATGCCGGCGTCTTGGGCTCCACGCCCAGCCTGAGCCGGTTCAACGCGCTGCTCCGAGAGCACGTCAATGCCCTTCACCTCCGCCTCAAGGAAATGCAGGAGCAGGAGGAAGAGGAGACTGAAAAGAAGAACATCGAGGAGGACAGGCGATCGCTCGCCGAGCAGGTGCAGAGCATCATCACCGACACCGTCGACAAGGATATGTACGACAAGATCTCCCCGCCGCCGCCGGCAATACGGCGCCACGGCCATGGCTTTGGTCGGTGCGCTTACGTGTGGCGGCGGTCGTCATCAGGGCCGAGGCCGTCCAGTCGCTGGGCAAGCAGTTCAAGGGCACCAACCAGACCATGCTGCGCATCCTCTCCGTTAAGGATGCCGTAAACGAGCTTCACGAGGTCGTGGACAAGCGCGGCTATCTGATGGCGCAGGTGGAGGGCAAGCGCTGGAAGAAGAGGTGGTTCGTGCTCCGAGGGTTCACCCTTTACTACTACAACAAGAAGGAGGAGCAGGACGACATCGCGGGCGCCGAGGGCGAGGTCTCCCTGGAGAATGCCGTGGTCTCTGGCCACGACGACGCCGAGGGCAAGCCGGTACGCACGCGTGTGGGTGGGCGGGGTTCTTGTCGTGGGCCCAGCCGGTTCGCTTTTTTCTTTCATTTACTGATGTTTATCAATTCATTCACTTGCTCGTCAAAAGGACAAGGACGAAAATAAGGAGGGCAAGGGCAGTAGCTCGAGTCTCGTAAGACTCCTCGGTTTCCTTTGTTCTCGTTTGCATAGTGCTGCACTTGCTCTAGATGGCTTTTACATTACCTATATTTGCGTGCCCATTTGGTGTGGATGGTGCCAACACTAACGCCGTGTCGAATGCTGTCGTTGTGGCTCGTGTAGGCCTGGACCATCAAGATCGCCGTTTCCGAAGAGAACGGCGACCACAGCGAGAGGGAGGAGGTAACGCCTTCGGCTTCTCCTTCCCCCCCCCCCGTCTCCTCGTCACTGCCCAGCGATACGATTGTCTGACTCCGCGGCTCCCATTTCCTCCCTCCCTCCAGCTGATCGTTGGTGCCAAGACCCTGGAGGAGCGCAACGACTGGCTGACCCTGATGCAGGGCAAGGTCCTCTACCTGCAGTACCTCGCTCTCTGCAGGAAGGAGCAGATCAGGCCCGACCCCCGCGTCATTTCCCTCTGCGGAAGGTACACTCCCGCCCCACGCCCGAGAGTGCGTCGGTGGGTGGATTGGGGGGAGGGGTCCCTGCGGGGTGTGTGTGTGTGTGTGTTCACTTTTGCGCCACTCGGCTGTGTGCGTGTGCAGCATGAACATCTCCGTGCTCAACCTGGACGACATGCACATCTCGACGGGTCTCCTCAAAATCCTGCGTGCTCTCTTCGAGAACCACAAGGAGGTACCACATGCCATGCACACCTCTCCAAATGAGCTCCCTCTATTTCGATTAGGTTTCGCGTTTAACGTGTGTGTGTGTATGTGCCATAAAAGGTGGAGCGCGTTTCGCTGTCGGGCACCGATTTGGACGACGAGAAGACCGCGCATGTGGCCAAGTTCCTCATGACCGCTCCTGGTCTGGTCTCGCTCAACCTGTCCAACAACAGGATCGGCTCCAAGGGCGTGAGCAAGCTCGCCGAGGTACGCATCGCTGCTGCAGTCATCGTCAGAGCGTAGAGACAGCCCACCTGACCCCAAAAACGCCCGGCTTCTTCACTGCAGGCTCTCTCTACCCACGAGCGCATCAAGGTGCTCAACCTCTCCAGGAACGAGATCGACGATGAGGGCTTCCAGCGGTTGGCCTCTGTCTTCGAGCATAATGTCAACCTGGAGCAGGTCAGCCTCACCCGAAACAGGATCACCGGTACAGCCCTTTGACTCGTCCAACAGCGCTTCGGCCAACGCCGATGGCTCGGCCACTGACCCGTCCTGCGTTCTCCCTCACCCGCAGGCGCCTCTGGCTCCTTCACGGAGGCCGCCCAGGCCTTCTCCTCGCTGGAGAAGCTGTCGAGGCTGTCGCTCAACCGTAACCAACTGGGCGACGAAGCCGCCTTCGAGCTGGCCAAGGTGTTCAAGAGCCACCCTTCGCTGGTGGTCGTCAAGCTGCAGAACAACAAGATCGGAACCGTCGGCGCGGCTGCCATCTTCGACGCGCTCAAGACCAACACCTCCGTCACCCAGGTCAGCCTGAGCTACAACCTCATCGGCAACGACGCCCTCAGGTACGCGCAACCCCCGCTGCCTCTCCGCCCACACCATCATCGTCGTCGTCGTGCTTCTCTTCTTCTCAGTATTGGCGTCTCATCGGTTGTCAAACGTTTCCCACACCAGCAACCTGAAGGAGCTGTTCATCGAGAACCAAGTCATCCGCTCCGTGGAGCTGTCCGGCAACAGGGGCATCACCGGTGGGCCGCAGCTCAAGGCCCTCGCCGAGGTGAACGACCTCGACATCCCTCAGTTCTCCGCGCAGAAGGTCTGAAGAAAGTAACTACTAGAGGGAGAGAAAGGGAAACGGAGGTGCCGAGAGAGGCCGCACAGCCACGAGTGGGCAGTGGGGAGGGCCAGCGTGTGGGAGGAGAGCTGTTGTTGTAGTTGTGTGCATTAGAAATAAGTGAGAATGAAGGTTTGTTCGCTTTCGTTCTTGAGGTTAAGGTGGCGCTTATATTTTTGACGACAAGCCCGGGTGTCCCCTTTTAAACCGGTTCGAGCGCGTCCCTGTTCTTTCTCTTTTTCTCTCCTCCATCCCCCCTATCGTCCTAAGGATGTCCCACAGGAAGTTCTCCGGTACGTCTGATCCAGATCCTGATTATATATACTTTGTCCGGGGACAGTGTTCTTATCCTTTGCTTCCCCCCTTCATGCAGCCCCCCGTCACGGTTCGCTGGGTTTCACCCCCAGGAAGCGCGCCGCCAGGCACCGCGGAAAGTGCAAGACCTTCCCCAGGGATGACGCCTCCAAGAAGCCCCACCTTACTGCTTTCCTCGCCTACAAGGCCGGTATGACCCACGTCGTCCGCGACCTTGACAAGCCCGGCTCCAGGATGCACAAGCGTGAAGTCGTGGAGGCCGTGACGATCCTCGAGGCCCCGCCCATGGTGGTGGTCGGCATCGTCGGCTACATCGACACCCCCAGCGGCATGCGCACCCTCACCACCGTGTGGGCCCAGCACTTGTCGGCTGAGTGCCTCCGCCGCTTCTACAAGAACTGGTACCGCTCGAAGAAGAAGGCCTTCACCAAGTACCAGAAGGCCCTCGCCGCCAACAAGGCCCGCGTCTTCGACCGTGAGGTTGCCCGCCTGAAGAAGTACTGCACCGTTGTGCGCGTCATCGCCCACACCCAGATCCGCAAGCTCAACCAGAGGCAGAAGAAGGCCCACATCATGGAGATCCAGGTCAACGGTGGCTCCATCTCCGACAAGGTTGACTTCGCCGTCTCCCTCCTCGAGAAGCCCGTCCCCGTCGACAACGTCTTCGCCGACTCGGAGCTCGTCGACACCATTGGTGTTACCAAGGGTAAGGGTTACGAGGGTGTCACCACCCGTTGGGGCGTCACCCGCCTTCCCCGCAAGACCCACCGTGGTCTCAGGAAGGTCGCTTGTATCGGTGCCTGGCATCCGGCTGCCGTCCAGTGGTCTGTGCCCCGCGCTGGTCAGAACGGTTACCACCACAGGACTGAGCTCAACAAGAAGATCTACAGGATCGGTACGCCCTTCCTCCCCTCCCCCAGCACTCCCACAGTCTTTGTCTCTTCTCTATATTTGTCCACATTCCACATCCCCATCGAGGCCGTTTCACGCGTGATGAATTGACCCTTGAGGTCCCAACAATCTGACTCCACCATGGAGGCAAATAATCACAATCTTTCGTCTGACACGAAACACCTCTCCACCCCATCCTCTTATCTTTGCCTATCTACTTCTCGTCTGGTCGCTCACCACCAATCTTTTCCATATCTCCAGGTAAGGGCGTCCGTCAGGAGGGCGGCAAGATCGTCCACAACAACGCCTCGACTGAGTTCGATCTTACCGAGAAGAGCATCACCCCCATGGGTGGCTTCCCCCACTATGGTGAGGTGAACGAGGACTACCTCATGATCAAGGGTGCCGTCACTGGCCCCAAGAAGCGTGTCATCACCATCAGGAAGGCTCTCCTCCGCCCGACCAAGAGGTGGCAGCTGGAGAAGATCGCCCCCAAGTTCATCGACACCTCGTCCAAGTTTGGTCACGGCCGTTTCCAGACCACCGCCGAGAAGGACAAGTTCATGGGCATCAGGAAGAAGGACAAGGTCGCCGCCTAAGCGTGTGTCTCTCCGCCTTGTGGCGAATGCAGCCTCTCTGCCGCCATCTTCCACCATAAAAAACGTCAAAATCCAAAAAAAATACCATCTTTTCTGGGAGGGAAGCACACAGTGGCGAAAAGAGGTTTGGAACAGAACAGCTCTACCTTACATGGCCAACGCAACTGCCCTTCAGCAGGATGAGTCGCTGTCGCTACTCGAGCTGCCCTCGCTCTCCTCTGAGTCTGCTGGCGCGTTGGGCTCTTCCTGGCCAACAACAGGCTGTGCTTCCTCTGTTGGCGCCGTCGCACGCGCCGCATCTCCAGCTTCGTCGTCGCTAGTATCTGGCGGCGAAGGCACATCCTCACCCGGTTGGGCCACCGCCTCTGTCTGAGGGCTCTCGGCGGCCTCATTGTCTCGGGGCTCGCTCGCTTCAGCGTCGTCTAGTGTCTTCTCCGCGCTTGTCTCGCCCGGCGCAGCGTCATCAGCCGGCTCCGCTTCCTCGTCGCTGGAGCTGTCCTCCTTTCCGTCGCTGGCCTCTTCGTCACTGGAGCTGTCTTCTTCGTCCTCCTCCTCCTCCGAAGACTCCTCATGGCTTTCTTCATCGCTACCGTGAGCTGCACCATCCTCCACTCCCTCCTCTTCATCACTCGAGCTGGCCTCTTCGTCGTCATCGTCATCGTCTTCCTCATCTTCTTCACCATCCTCTTCCTCTTCCTCCTCCTCCTCAGAACTGGTCTCCTCCTCGCTCGACGACGTCTCCTCTTCCTCCTCGTTTTCGTCGGAGGCACCGCTCGCGGCCTCCGATGCGCCGCTCTCCTTGTGGCCCTCCTCGGTCGTGTCCTCCTCTGTCTTCTCGCTCGCAGCGGCGGCGGGGGCAGGAGCAGCGACGGCGCTGCCGCCCTTGCCAACCACCACACGAGGCAGCGGCCCGTCCTGTGGCGCAAGAGGTCTGTGAGCGAGCGAGCCAGGGAAGGGGCGGGCGAGAGGGAGAGTGGCATCGGCGGATGCGTACGCGTCTTCTCTCCGCCTCGCTGATGGGGCTCTGCTCGGCCTTGCGGAGGGTGACGGCGAAGGGAGCTCCGCTCTTGGCCGAGTCGGTGGCCGGGTTCCCCCTGGCCTGCGCCGGGCTCTGCGACACCTTGCGCAGCGTCACGCCACTGAACGGAGCCGACGTCTGCCGGGGGGGGGGGGCACCGATTCGCAGGTCAGCTCTCCTCTCTCCACATCGCACACGCACACGCACACGCACACGCACACGCACACGCACACGCACACGCACACGCGCACAACGAGAGAAGGAGGGGTACCGCGGGGGCGTCTTTCTTGGGGGTGGCCTCGGGCCGCTCGACCTTGCGCAGCTGCACCTTCTCGGTGATGGCCGCGGTCTCTGTGCTCTGCTGCTGCTGCTTCTTCTTGGCGTCGTCGGCCTCCACCTTCTTCAGCGCGATCAGGCCCGTCTCCTTCTTGGCCTGGTTTGTCACCGCATGCACCCCCCCCCCCACACCACACGACACCAGGCCCGCGCCGGCTCAGCACTCAATCACTCACTCACTCACTCGCCGCGGCGTGGGAGGAGAGTGGGGGAGGGGGAGAGGGCGCCGTGTGCTGTGCGTGGCCGTACCCGGAGCTCGAGGGCGATGTTGCGGCCCATGAGGGCGCCCATCTCGGGCTTCTTCTGGAACATGGAGGCGGGGTTGGTCTGCGCCTCGGCGTCGACCTCGCCCGCGCGGTTGAGGTCGGGGATGCGCCTGGCGGGCTGCTGCTGCCCCGAGTCGGTCCTCCTGGCGGACCCCTCGGCCTCGTCGTCGCTGGACACCGGGTCGTCGTTCCAGTCGCCGCCGGCCGACACCGCGACCGCCGGCTTCTTCTCCTCCTTCACCGGGGCGCTCGCCACGGGTGCTGCTTGCACGCAACCAACAACAAGACGTCGACGGCAAGGTCAGATCACGACACAAGGGGGAGAGAAGGGGGGGGGGGAGGGGCGAAGACGAAGCGCGTCTCGACGGCGCGCCGGTTGGGCCACGCACCTTTCTTCTGTGCGCCGGCGGGGTCCTGCCTCTTGCCCTCCTTGCCGGTGTCGGCCACCGCCTGTGTGGGGACGGGAGGTGGGCACACGGGAGAGATAAGAAAACAGCAAAAACATTAAAATAAAATAAAATAAAATAAAAATAAAAATAAATAAAAGTGAGGAAGGAGAGGAAGGGCACCTTCTTGGCGGAGGCCTTCTTCTTGTTGTTGGAGGACTTCTTCTTGTCCTCCTTGGCCTCGCCCGATTCGTCGGCCGTCTTCTTCTTCCTTCGGAAGAGGGCCGTGAAGGGGTTCTTCTTCTTCTTCTTCTGCTCTCCAGCCTCGCCATCCGCGGTCTTCTTCTTCTTCTTGCTCGCCTTCTCCTTCTTTGCCGGTTTCTCCTTCTTTTCCTTCACCTTCTTCTCCTTCTTGGCCGCCTTCTTCTCCTTCTTGGTCGCCCCCTTGCCCGCCTCGTCATCTTCGTCCACCACCACAGCCGCCGGCCCCAGCGGTCGTCGCGCTGCGGGCGACTTGCGCGGCGAGGTGGGCGTGGTGGGCGGGGCCTCCTCCTTCTCGGCCTCCTCCTCCCTCTTCACCGCCGCCACTTCTCCGTCATCATCTGGTTGTTGTTGTTGTTGTTGTGTCGCCATCTTGGCCGCGATGGCCACTTCACCCTGGTCGCTGCTCTCATCTCCCGACGAAGAAGACATGATTGCCGTGTGTGTTTGTTGTGTTTGTATGTTCTACGCGCTATTTGGTGACACCAACAAGTGCCAAGAAGGGGTGAGGGCGCTTCTCTTCAAGTCAGCTTCTCGCGTACACAAGCAACCAGGCAATGTGTGCGATCGCCCTTGGCCTTTCCTGTGGGTCTCCTGGATCCAGGAGTCAAAAATAAATTAATTAATTGCATTTCTTATTTTAAGAATTCCAGGAATGCAGAACCGGAATCTCCTTTCCCTTTTTTTTTTTAGAGGAAGGGGTCGCTGTCGAGGGAGTTGAGGGCCTCGGCTGAGTGGTGGGCGACGAGCGCATCGATGAAGGTGTCGAGGTGGTGTCCCTGCATCATGCTGTCGATGTCGTGCAGCGTCACCCCGCACCGGTGGTCCGTTATCCGGCTCTGCATATCCCGGCCGGCATCACTCAGCGCCAGGCCAACACCCCCAAGAAGCTGTAGAGACAACGGCGCAGGCGATAGAGGGGGGAGGGGCGTCGGGGAAGAACCTGGGGGAAGTTGTAGGTGCGGATCCTCTCGTGGCGGGCCCCGGTGCCCACCTGCTTACGTCGCTGGTCGGATCGCGAGCTGGCTAGCCTCTCCCGCTCGATCTCGTACAGCCGCGATCTCAGGATCTTCAGCGCCCGCTCCTTGTTCTGGTGATGGTGATGGCAACGACGGGCAGAAGCCAAGGAGAGAGGGAGAGAGGGAGAGGAGGAGGGGTGAGTTAAGATGTGGAGCAAATTCGATTATGCACAAGGCGTTGTGTGTGTGTGTGTGTGTGTGTGTGTGTGTGTGTGTGTGTGTGTAAATATGTATATATATATATGTATATAATATAAAGCATGTATGTATGTATGATATGTACCCTGTGCTGGGATCGTTCGTCCTGGATCGAGACGGCGATGCCGGTGGGCACGTGAGTCACGCGCACGGCGCTGTCCGTCTTGTTGACGTGCTGGCCGCCCGGACCCGACGCCCGGAACGTGTCCACGCGAATGTCCTTGGGCAGTATTTGGATGTCGGCCTGCACCAAGTCGCCAATTGGCACGCAACCGCGCGAGAAAGAAGAGGGGGGGGAGTCAGCCACGAACACCAGAGGGGCAAAAGAGGGAGAAAAGGAGGGGGGAGGGCAGTACCTCCTGGGCCACGGGCAGGACGGCGACGGTGACCGTCGAGGTGTGGGTGCGCCCCTGGGTCTCGGTCTCGGGGACCCGCTGCACCCGATGCACGCCGGTCTCGAACTTAAGGCGACCGAACACGCCCCTGCCCGTGATACAGGCGCTCGACTCCTATACGACGCGAGCCAGCGTTAGCACGCAAACCGACAAACGTTGTGTGTGGGTGCGCGCGCGCGCGTGTGTGTGTGTGTGTTGTGTGCGGTGCGCGCGCGAAGGTGATGGTCTTTGAAGGGGCGCAGGCAATTACCCGGTAGCCGCCGACTTCACTGTCGCTGACGGCCAGGGTTTCCCATTCCCACTCCTTCATGTCGGCGTAGGCGTTGTACATGTTGAACAGCTCCATGGTGAAGAGCTGCGACTCCTGGCCTCCCGCAGCGGCCCGCACCTCCAATATGGCGCTCTTCTCGTCCGCCTCGTCCTTCCCCAGTATCTCTGCGCGCAGGACACCGCGCGAGTGGAGAACCCCACAGCCGGGCAACGGGCAACGCCGGGCCGAGTCAGAGCGATCATCCCCACCGAGACGGGCAGTCAAATCTCGCCGACTGTACCCAGCATGATCTCGCCCTCGAGCTCCTTTTCCAGGTCCATCAACTCGTCGAGAACCCGCTTGTAGTCATCCTCGGCGAGCGCTCCGAGCTCCTGGATAGAGGAGTGGTGGTGCCGGTAGGGGAGGAAGGCGATGTCAGTTGATCGCATCACGGCGTATCCCAGTGCCGGGAGGGTTGAGGAGCGGAGGCTGACCTTGTCCTGAGTTTTCTTGCTCTCCTCCATCAACTGGAAGAGTTCCCGCAGCTCCTGCAGCAGCACACACGGGCACAAGCAACCCCCCGCCCCATCAAACGAGTCAGCTGGCCCCGCTCTCCGCGGGCGGCGCCTGGGGCACGTCAAGGGCGCGGCGGGCTGGGAGGTGTGGCACCTCGCGTTGCTTCTCGATTCGTCGGACCATGCCCATCACGGGATCAAGCGCGTGCAGCTGCTTGGTGAGCATCCCCCGCTCCTCCGGAGAGAGCTGCGTGCACGCAGAGCACACGGCCACCGTGAGAGCGTGGCGGCCGGCAATGCTGATGCTGGCGAACACCGGGAACAGCGAGTGCGGCGCAAGGCAAGAGACGTACCACCGCCTCGGTATCGTGAAGGCTGAAGGAGAGCTCGTCGAACTGCTGCTTCATGTGGTCCAAACGCTTTTGTATGGATTTGTTCAGGGTGGTGTGCATCGACAACCCATCACTGGCAGCTGAGAACAAATGTAAGACAATAGTTGTCTAATCAACGAATTTCCATTTTTATTATTTTAAATTATATAAATAAAAAAGGGAAAGTGCTGACGTACCAGAAGAAGAGAGACCACGGAGGGCAGTGACGGGGGCACTTACGTTGAGGCGCACTGCCGTTTGACAGCCGGGTCTGCGACGGAAGAATCGCGCCTGTGGTATTCGAAGATTTTGCCGGCCGCTCAAAATCTGCGTACGAGATGAGACAAAAATGCAAAAATTGCACGACTTAGTGGAACAAGCATGGTTGTTTACCGGCCAGCAAAGCGATGGTGAGCCGGCTTGTCTTGCGCGTTTCAGCATCATTTAATTGTCAATTCGCTAATGATTTCTTTTTTCTTTCACACAATTTCTTTTTGGTTGCAAGGATATTTGGCCTTTCCCCGACGGGGTGGAACAAGTTCGTCGGTCGACGAGAAAGACTCGTAAGGCACGCGCACCAACGAGCAATCAAACTCACCTTAGTGGCGGATAATTACGAGATTAGGCTTCGGTCGACAGATAAATGGGAATTAGGTAATATGAGCGAGAGAATAGTTGCGGTAGCGCCAGATCAGCCCCAGTCGGCTGCGCAGGAAACTCCACGACGTAGGGAACTGAGTTAGCTAAGCCATTTTCCGTCGCCAACGCCTGAACAACAGAGACGCCACGCACTTCAAGGTACGACCGCCCGTTTGGAAGGTAAGCTCAGGGCCAACAATTTGTGAAAAAGTGAGCGCCTCCTTAGCTTCTTCTGCTCGTCAGGAAAACTTGAGGAACGTCTTGTGCGGGTCCAGTGGAGTGGTGTGGTCCATGACAGATATCTTCCCAGCTATTATTTCGTCTTCCCTTTCACACCACAATCTCATGGAGCCGTGGAGGCCCCGAATCAAAGAGTACGTTACTGTGGCAGTCGTCGCGGGCTCTTGGATGGTGAATCCATTGGCTGGGCATTGATCTAAACAGTTATTAACTTTTGAATATTAACTTCTCCTTTGAATAATTACCCTGGTGTGCTGGCAGGGAGCCGGCGGATGGTGAGACGCACCAGCAAGCCACTACGCAGGCGATGGGGCTGGACCGCATCATGTCGGGCTTGCCCTCTTCCTCAGCAGGCGTCGCTGCCCACTGGAATGGCGCTGTCAACGACACCAGTCCCTCGCCCACATCTTCGAATCGTTTCCCCGCCCATGACATCATCCTTTCGACCCTGCACCAGCTTCTTGATCCCACCTTGCAACCACCTCCTCCGCAGCTGGCTCAAGCATTGCCTCGGCGGCCG
>JANDJZ010000951.1:0-15652 GCA_027943245.1 Acanthamoeba sp. SK_2022b | reverse complement strand
ACCACCACAACACCACCATCACCCCCACACCACCACCACCACCACAAACACCACAACACCACAACATTACTACCACAACACCCACCACAACACCATCTCACCACAACACCACACCACCACCACACCACCATCACAACACCACAACACCACCACACCACAACACCACCACCACAGCACCACAACACCATCACAACACCACCACCACAGCACCACAACACCATCACAACACCACCATATTGGGGCAGTGTGTCATTTTCCTTAACACGCAGTTACCACCACAACATCACCACAGCACAACCACAACACCACCACATCACCACAACACCACCACAGCACCACAACATCACCACAGCACAACCACCACAACAATACAGCACCACACCACCACCACACCATCACCACACCATCACCACAACATCACAACACCACCACCACAACATCACAACACCACCACCACAACATCACCAAAAACAACACCAAAACATCACCACCACTTCACCACGACACCACATCACAACATCACCCTACTATCACCACAACACCAACACCTGCACCACTGCATCCCTACAGCCCCCAACACAACCACTCAACACCCCACAATACCACCACAACAACACCACTATACTGCCACAATACCACAATACCACAACACCACCACAACACCACAACACCACCACCACCACACCAGCACTACACCACAACACCACAACACCACCATCACCACAACACTACAACACCACAACGTCACCACAAAATCATCACCATCACATCACCACAACATCACCACAACACCACCACCACCACCACAACACTACAGCATAACCACAACATCACCACACACTACAGCACCACAACATCACCACAACACCACAACATCATCACAACACCACCACATCATCACAAGACCACAACATCACAACACCACTACAACATCACAACACCACCACAACACCACAACATAACAACACCACCACAACAACACAACACCACTAGAACACCAAAACATCACCACACCACAACACCACTACAACACGACAACAACACAACCTCAACATCACCACATCACCCACAACATCTCCACAACATCAGCACAACAACAGCACATGAAAACCACACTATCACCACAACACCACAACATCACCACAACACCACCACTACATCATCACCACCACAATAACACCACAACAACTCCACAAAAACACGAACAACATAATCATCACCACAACAACAACAAGACCACAACACCATCACCACTACAACAACACCACATCAGCACAAAAACACCACAACAATATCACCACAACACCACAACACCACAACACCACAACAACACCACAAGAACACCACAACAACACCATCACCACAACAACATAACACCACTACCATCACCACTCCACCAACACCTACACAACTACACCCACCACCACAACACCACATCACCACCACAACACCCACCACAACACCATCACCATCACTACACCTCCACTAAAACACCGCTCATGGCATTAAGCCTGTGGGTGAAATATGCCATCAGAACTCCACCAACACCACCACAACATCACAACACCACCACAACAGCACAACATCACAACACCACAACAACACCACCACACCAACACCACCACCACACCATCACCACCATACTATCTCCAAATCACCACCACCACAACAACAACAGCTCACCATCTCCACATCACCACCACCACAACAACAACACCACAACACCACCACAACATCACCACAACATCACCACACAAACCACAACACCACCACATCACCACACCATCACCACAGCATCACCACAAAACCACACCAACACCACAAACAACACATCACAAAAAAACACCACAACATCACCAAACATCACCACTACTACAACACAACACCCAACACCACTAATAAACCACTAACATCACCACACACTGTGTTTTGGTGTTGTGGTTGTTGTAGTTATGTTGTTGTGTTGTAGTAGTGTTGTGGTGTTGTGGTGATGTTGTGGTGTTGGGGTGATGTTGTGGTGTTGGTGTGATGGTGTTGTGGTGGTGTGATGGTGGTGTGGTGATGGTGTTGTGGTGGTGATGATGTTGTGATGGTGATGTGGTGGTGTGATGGTGGTGTGGTGATGGTGTTGTGGTGGTGATGGTGTTGTGATGGTGATGTTGTGATAGCGTTGTGGTGGTGTGATGGTGGTGTGGTGATGGTGTTGTGGTGGTGATGGTGTTGTGATGGTGATGTGATGGTGGTGTGATGGTAATGGTGAGGTGATGGTGTGGTGATGGTGGTGTGGTGGTGTTGGTGTTGGCACTGTGGTAATGTGTTGGTGATGTGGTACTATGATGTGGTGGTGGTGTTGATGGTGACGGTGTTGTGATTGTGGTTGTGGTTGTGGTTGTGGTTGTGGTTGTGGTTGTGGTTGTGGTTGTGGTTGTGGTTGTGGTTGTGGTTGTGGTTGTGGTTGTGGTTGTGGTGTGATAGTGTGGTTTTGTGGTGATGTTGTAGTGTTGTGGTATAGTTGTGGTGGTGTTGGTGGTGTGGTGTGGCGTGATGGTGGTGCGGTGTGGTGGTGGTGTGGTGATGTTGTGGTTGTGTTGTGGTGTGGTGATATTGTGGTATTGCAGTGTTGTGGTGTTGTGGTGGTGTGGTGGTGTGGTGATGTTGTGGTTGTATCGTGGTGTGGTGATATTGTGGTATTGCGGTGTTGTGGTGTGGTAGTGTTGTGGTGGTGTAGTTAGTGATATCATAATATCACAACACCCACAACACCACAACATCACCACAATATGACCACAACATCCCCACCACATCACCACCACCATCACCACAACACCACACTATCACAACAACACCACATCATCACCACACCATCACAACACCATCACAATGTCACCACCACAACAGCACCACACCATCACCACACCACTACATCACAACACCATCACCACCACACCATCACCATCACCACACCATCAACACAACATACCATCACCACACCACAACACTATCACACCACCATCACAACACCATCACCACAACACCCTCACCACTACATCACAACACCATAACACCATCACCACACCATCACCACCACCACACCATCACCACAACACCATCACAACACCATCATCACACCACAACACCATCACCACAACACCACACCATCACAACACCACCATCTCAACACCACAACATCACTACACCATCACTACACCATCACTACAACACCATCCCAACACCATAACACCACAACAACACCACAACATCACCACAACATCACCACACCACCACAACACCACCATCACCACACCCTCACCACTACCACACCACCATCACACCACCACAACACCACAACATCACCACAACACCACCACAACATCACCACAACACCACCACAATATCACCACAGCACCACAACATCACCACAACACCACCACAACAACGCTACAGCACCACCACCACCACAACATTGTTGTGAGTTACCTAATAAGGTACTTCAACAGTCACTCTGGAACACCAAATGAGGTAGGACTTACAGAGCTCATAGCACATTAAGGCATGCCTTAAGTTTAGGAGTTATGTTGTAGCACAACTGTCTACAACAATATATTCAGCAGTAATAAAACCAGAGAGAACCCTGTTCTCTCTCACTTCACACTTTACTCTTCACCACAAAGTGTACATCACAACAAACATCACCACCACACCATCACCACAACATCCCCACCGCAACACTACGGCACTGCCACAGCACCACAACAACACCACCACAACACTACAGCACCACCAAAACATTGCAACAACATCACACCACCACAACAACAACACAACAACATCACTACAACACCACCACAACACCACAACATAACTACAACACCATCACAACACCACCATCACAACACCAGGTAACCACCACAACACCACAACTACAACAGCACAACAACGTCACCACACCACAACATTACCAAATTATCACAACACCACAACATCACAACATCACAACACACCAGCATCACCATACCATCATCACAACACCATCACAACACATCACACCACCACAACACCACAACACCACCACAACACCACCACACCACAACACCATCACACCACCATCACACCACCACAACACCATCACAAGCACACCAACACCACCATAACATCACCACAACAACACCAACAACATCCACAACATCACCACAACAACACCAACAACATCCACAACATCACCACAACAACACCACCAACATCACCACCACACCAGCACTGAAACGTAACCTAACCACCACACCACCACGCAACCACCACCACCACCACCATTGTACCACCATCACCACCACAACTACAACACAACATTGCAATGTGAACTTGTTACCCTTACACATAGAGCATCTCATGAAAACTACCTGTGTTTGCTGTTGTTGCATGGCTTGGCCAACACATCCACAGTGTACATGGCATCCATGGGAACCCTGCTCTTTGTTGCTCTGCTTTCAAGCCCAGCTTTTTTGTCTATTTTGGCTCATTACCCCAGAGTGATGCCAGGGGCATCTAAAGAATCACCAATAAACCATGATAAAAACATGTACCACCAACGCCCAAATTGAAATTATGTGGTGACATACAGAAAGTTTAATGAAATCAAACCATGGCACATTACCACAATACTACAACATCACAACAACACCACTACATCACTACACCACCACCACCACCACCATCACCACACTACCACACCACCACTACATCATTACAACATCACCACCACACCACACAACCACAACAACACCACAACACCACCACAACATCACCACACCACCACAACAGACCACACCACCACAACACCACTACCACAACACCACAACACCACAACACCACAACATCACCATGACCATCACAACATCATCACCACCACACAACTCAACATCACCACAACACCGCCACACCACCACACATCATCACAACACCACACCACCACATTACCACATTACCACAAGACCACCCCAACAACATCCCCACACCATCGCCCAACAATACACCACCACCACAATACCACCATCCCATCACCACAACATCACCACACCACACCACCACACCCAGTGAAGGCTGCTGATTTACAGGGAGAAGTTGATTATGGGGCTTTTGAGGAGTGCCGCTAGCAGAGGGAGTGGAGGATGGCAGGGAATATGCATGTGCCATTCTCACAATCCACTGCTGCATCACCTAACCCATCTCCCACAATTGTGTTTTTGCACATGGCTTTCAACCCTGCCCAAGCCAAGGGGTCAGCCAACACAACACCACAACATCATCCCAACATCACAACAACATCACAACATCACAACACCACCACTATCACCATAACAACACCACACTATCACCACAACACCACCACTATCACCATAACACACTCTCACCATAACACCACACCATCACCACAATTCCACCACCACAATATCACACCACAATTCCAGCAGCAAAACATCACCACCACCATTATCACAACTACACACCACCACACCACCACAACTCACCACCACAACACAATCACTACAAACCACACCATAACCACACCATCCCCACAACGCCACACCATCACTAACAACATCACCACACCAACACCACAAAAACCTCACAACACCACCACAACACAACCACATCACCACAATACCACACCAGCACCACAACTACAACGCCAAAATACCACCACACTACCACCACACCACCACAACACCATGTTGTGATGTACGCTATGTGGTGAAGAGTAAAGTGTGAAGTGAGAGAGAACAGGGGTTCTCTCTGGTTTTATTACTGCTGAATATATTGTTGTAGACAGTTGTACTACAACATAACTCCTAAACTTAAGGCATGCCTTAATGTGCCATGAGCTCATTAAGTCCTACCTCATTTGGTGTTCCAGAGTGACTGTTGATCAGAGTACCTTATTAGGTAACTCACAACACGCCCCTTAACAGTATCAGGAACACCTTACAAGATTTAGCTCAACACACAAGTCATTCATGCGTCCTCTACTGAGGGCCTTCGTGAGCATATCGGCCGGCATGATGGCTGTGGGCATGTGATGAAGGCTAATCGTCTTGCTGGCTAGGTTCTCGTGTACCAGCGCCAACTTGATGCCATAGTGCTTTGACCGCTGATGGTACTCGCCGGGTCGTGAGGTCGCGATCATCAGTGCACTCTCGTTGTCACAGTAGATCGGCATTCGACTCGCTCGATCGAGTCCTAAGTCGTTGTAGAAGTGGCTGAGGAAGATCGTGTGCTTGATGGCTTCGGCCAGCGTGTTGAGTTTGGCCTTGGCTGTTGACGTAGCTATGCAGGATTGATTCTTCGCTCTCCAGTAGACCGGGCCACCTGCAATTGTGTAGAGTATACTGGATGTTGACTTGCGCGTAGTCTTGTCTCCGGCCCAGTCGGCATCTGAGAAGCCTCTAGTCGTGAGGCCGCTCGCGTCTGGTGTGTATCATATCGCCAGCTCTTGCGTGCCATGCAAGTACCTGAATAAATGTTTCACCGCGGCCCAGTGTTCCCCCCCATAGGCGTTCAGATGCCTACTGAGGACACATGTCGCGTACGCAATGTCCGGTCGTGAGGCCAGGGCAATGTAGTTGAGCCGTCCTACAGCCGATTGGTACGGCACGTTGACGAACTCTGGCGGAGTCTTCTCGAGCGTAGGAAGCTGGAGACCGGGCTCCATGGGCGTGCCGATTGCCTTCGAGGTTGTGAATCCGAAGTCGTGTAGTAGTTCTTGTATCTTGCCTGCTTGACGTAGTAGTATCGACCTGTCTTTGTCGTCGCGAATCACTTCGAGTGACAGGATTGAAGTCGCGATATCTAGGTCGATCATCTTGAACCTGTTGTGCAGTACCTTCGTTTTCCTGGTCGTTGGCTTCCACTTCGACAGGTCCTTGATGAAGAGTGACCGGTTCAGGTTCATTGTGGTGAGTTTCCGCCCTGGTCGTGGGCGGCAACGGCAGTGGCATGGCGAGTGCTAGGTCCACGTCCGGGTCTCGTACGTTGATGGGCTCCTTGCTGGGGCCTTCTGGGACGTTAAATATCACGTCTCTCATCTCTAATACTTTATTTTTGATCAGGATCTGGTGATGTGAGGCGTCCACTTGTGCTGGGCTGAGGTAGATTCCGAGGCGCGTTCAGTCTGCCAGCTTGCTTCTGCCTACCGGGTTGGTGAGTACCTCAACACGCTGGCCGAACCTGTGTAGATGACCGATATCTACGTGCGGTTCGCTCTTGTTGGACCACCGGCTGAGCGGGGTGTCGAAGTCGTTGGCCATTGTCGGTAGCCGGTTGTTTATTGCGCAGGCCGTGAGTGCAGCTTCTCCCCAGTACTTTGGTGACATGTTCGTGTCTCGAAGCATGCACCTGACCATCTCTAGTAGTGTGCAGTTGAAACGTTCTGCCACTCCATTGTGCTCGGGTGTGCGTGTGTCCACTGGTAGCGGTCTGCACACGTCCGTGTGGACCCGCTCGAGGGGTCTGGTCGCTCTCGGGGCTGGTCCGTCATGGATGTCTGGCCACGTAGCTTTTGCTCGAATGCACACGTCGCACGGTGACAGCGTGCCTCTGGCGTGCGCCAGTCCAAGAGACTTGATCAGGGCCCATAGTCGCGTCTCACCTACGTGTCTGTAGCGGCGGTGGAGCTGGTTGAGTGAGTAGTTCTCTTGGACAACATTCACTTGAGGCTGAGTTGGCCAGATTGGCCTGATCGGTAGCGCCAGCATGCCTCCTCGCAGCATCGCCTGTAGCACTTTTCTGCCCTCGCGATTGAACACGCTGCCTCCTGAGCGGTTTATCTGTACCTCGTTCCCTCTGGCCATCACCATGGCCGTGGAGATGAGGTTCTTCGCGAGTCCTGGCGCGTACAACACTCTTGCAAACGTCACCATCTCTTCAACTCCGTCGACCCGCATGTTCACGCGTACGACTCCAAGTCCTTCAATCTTGCACTTGAAGTTGTCGCCGAGCAGCAGGCTCTGCCCTTTGGCCTTGAGACTGATGTAGTCGTGTAGCCAGTCCTTCCTGCACGTGACATGTGCAGTTGCTCTGGAGTCTAAATACCAGTGGTCTTTGGACTCCATAACGGCTAGTACTTGCTTGGTCGCCGAGAGAACGGTCTCTTCTCTCGCTCCGACGCTTCGCTGGCCTCTTCCCTTGCTATCTCTGGGCTTCCTGCCCTTGAGTTTGGGACAGTTGCATCTTCTGTGCCCGACCTCACTGCATTTGAAGCACTTACCAGTAAACTTTCTGGGTTTGCCATCGTCGGACTTCACGTTGGAGTTTCGCTCCTGTTGTCCTCGTGGCGCTCGAACGATGTTAACGGACTCATGCGTTGCTGTCTTCGCAACGCGGGCGGCCTTGCGCTGAAACAGTAGCCACTTGGCCTCTCCGTAGCTCATATCCCTCGCGCTCTTGATGATTGTCTGCACCGACTTGTACTCCTCCGGGAGTCCATTGAGCATGATCGCGAGTGCCAGGTCCTTGTCGACCTTGTAGTCCTGTCCTGCCAGGTCCTTCGCGGCCTTGTCTAGCCGCCTGAAGTACGTATCCAGGGTCTCTCCAGGCTCGTATTGCATCCTCAAGTAGCGCTTGAGGTAGAGCGTGCGGTACCCCGTAGTCTTCGGTGCTAGTTGCTCGTCGAGTGCCTTCAGCATCTCCCTCGGGTCCTTGAGGTGTGAGCAGATCGTCCTGAACTGTGTGTCCAGACACAGAATGATAAAGCCAGCCGCCTGCTGCATTCTCATTCGTCTGTCGTTGTCTCCATTGTCGGCCTTCTCCTTGCCTGCGCCTCTGGGCTGCTCGGTGAACGCAATGTCCCACAGGTTCCGTGAGAGCAAGACGAACTCAAGCTCCTTGCGCCAGGTGCTGTACTCCGTAACCAATTGGAGTACGTATCACTTGGTGACTTCGTAGTTACTCATTGTGAGCATGGGCCCATAACCTGTTGTGATGTACGCTATGTGGTGAAGAGTAAAGTGTGAAGTGAGAGAGAACAGGGGTTCTCTCTGGTTTTATTACTGCTGAATATATTGTTGTAGACAGTTGTACTACAACATAACTCCTAAACTTAAGGCATGCCTTAATGTGCTATGAGCTCATTAAGTCCTACCTCATTTGGTGTTCCAGAGTGACTGTTGATTAGAGTACCTTATTAGGTAACTCACAACACACCACAGTGACACCAAAACACTACAATAACGCCACAACATTACCACAACTCTACAAACACCACAACACCACTACAGCACAACAACAACACCCAACACAATCACCAAACCACCACCCAACCACCACCACCACAACACCACTACACCAAACCACACCATCACCACAACATCACCATAATTACACCACCTGCTCACCACCACATCACCACCACATCACCACAACAACACCACCACCACCACCTGACCACCACCACCACCACCACATCACTTCAATATCACTACACACAACACTACACAATATAACAACAAACCACAACACCACCACATAACCACCACACCACACCACCACCCGCTAATATAACAACAACACCACAACAACAACACCACAACACCACTACATCACCACCACAACACCACCACAACATCACCACATCACCACCACAACACCACCCCACCACCACAACACCACCACAAAATCACTACAACATCACCACAACACCAGGCCGTCACCACAACACCACGCCATTACCACAACATCACCACAACATACATCACCACAAAAACACCACGCCATGACACAACAACACCACAACACCACCACCACAACATCACCACACCATAAGCTCACCACCACAACAACACCACACCAGAACGACAACACCACCATCACACCATCACCGCACCACAACAACATCACACCACCACAACACCCACAACATCATCACCACATACCCAACCACAATACCACATCACAACACCATCACCACACCACCACCATGACAACATCACCACAACTGCACCACAACACCACAACACAACCACAATACCACATCACAACACCACCACACCAAAACATCACCACAATACCACAACACCACCACATCACCACCACCACACCAGCACCTCACCACAACACCATCACAACACCATCACAACACCCTCACCACCACACCATCACCACTATTTCACAACACCATCACCTCACCATCACCCATCACACCACCATCACCACCATCACAACACCACTATCACCACACCACCACAACACCACAACATCACCACACCACCACCACCACATCACCACACCACCACCACACCACCACACCACGACAACATCACCACCACACCACCACCACACCATCACACCACGACAACAGCACCACAACAGCACCACACCACCACCACATCACCACAACACCACAACACCACAACACCACCACACCACCACACCACAACACCACCACACCACAACACCACCACACCACCACACCACAGCACCACCACCACACCACAGCACCACCACCACACCACCACACCACGACAACATCACCACCACACCACCACCACACAATCACACCACGACAACATCACCACCACAACACCACCACATCACCACCACAACACCACCACATCACCACCACAACACCACCATAACACCACCACAACATCACCACAACATCACCACCTCACCACCACACCACAACACCACCACAACATCACCACCACAACACCACCACATCACCACCACAACACCACCACAACACCACCACATCACCACCACAACACCACCATAACACCACCACAACATCACCACAACACCACCACCTCACCACCACACCACACCACCACCACACAATCACACCACGACAACATCACCACCACAACACCACCACATCACCACCACAACACCACCACAACACCACGCCATGACACAACAACACCACAACACCACCACATCACCACCACAACACCACCACAGCACCACCACAACATCACTACCACAACACCACAACACCACAACACCACCACCACAACACCACAATACCACAATACCACAACACCACATCACCACACCACCACAACACCACAACCACAACACCACAACACCACCACAACACCACCACACCACCACAACACCACAATACCACCACAACACCACAACACCACACCATTTTTTGATGTTGTGGTGTTGGTGTGGTATTGTTGTGGTGTTGTGGTTGCAGTGTGGTGTTGTGGTGTTGTGGTGATGTTGTGGTGGTGTTGTGGTGGTATTGTGGTGTTGTGGTGGTGGTGTGGTGGTGTTGTGTTGTTGTGGTGGTGTGGTGGTGTGATGTTGTTGTGGTGGTGTGGTGGTGTGATGTTGTTGTGGTGGTGTGATGTTGTTGTGGTGGTGTGGTGGTGTTGTGGTGGTGTTGTGGTGGTGTTGTGGTGGTGTTGTGGTGGCGTGGTGGTGTTGTGGTGGTGGTGTTGTGGTGTTGTGGTGATGTCGTGGTGGTGTTGTGGTGGTGGTGGTGGTGGCGTGGTGGTGTTGTGGTGGTGTTGTGGTGGTGTTGTGGTGTTGTGGTGGTGTGGTGGTGTTGTGGTGGTGTTGTGGTGGTGTTGTGGTGGTGTTGTGGTGGTGTTGTGGTGTTGTGGTGGTGTTGTGGTGGTGTTGTGGTGGTGTTGTGGTAGTGTTGTGGTGGTGGTGTTGTGGTGTTGTTGTGGTGTTGTGGTGTTGTGGTGCTTGGTTGATTGGTAGGTTGGTTGGTTGGTTACACACTGCTATGTACCCCTATGAAACCCCTACACCACCACAACACCACCACAACACCATCACAACACCATCACAACACCACCACAACACCATCACACCAGCACAACACCATCACAACATCACAACACCATCACACCATCACAACACCACCACCATCACCACACACCACCACAACACCACCATCACCACACCATAACATCACTACAACACATCACAACACCATCACAACACCACCACAACACCATAACACCATCACAACACCATCACACCATCACAACACCACCACCATCACCACACCATCACCACCATCACTACACCACCATCACCACAATCACTACACCACCATCACCACAACACCACAACACCATCACAACCCACCACCATCACCACACCATCACCACAACACCACAACTCCCCCACAACACCACCACAACCCACCATCACAACCCACCACCATCACCACACCATCACCACACCATCATCACACCACACCATCATCCCACCATCACCACACCACCACAACATCACACCACCATCACACCATCACCACACCATCCCACCATCTCAACACCACCACCACACCACCATCACAACACCATCACCACACCATCACACCACCACCACATCACCACACTATCACCACCCCACCATCACACTATCACCACCCCACCATCACCACACCATCACCACACCATCACCACACCATCACAACAACACCATCACCACACCATCACCACACAACACCATCACAACAACACCACCATAACACCATCACAACACCACCACAACACCATCACCACAACATCACCACAACACCATCACCACACCACACCATCACAACACCACCATCACAACACCATCACCACACCACACCATCACAACACCAACACCACACCATCACAACAACACCACCACAACACCATCACAACACCATCACAACACCACCATCACAAGACCATCACAACACCACCATCACAACACCACCACAACACCACATCAACACCACAACACAACACCACCACAACACGACCACAACACCACTACACCACCACACCAACACCACCACACCACACCACAAACCACACCACCACCACCACAATACACCAAAACACCACCACATTACTACAACACCACCACAATACCACAATACAACACATAATTGATGGTTGGTAGGTAATAGGTTGGTTGATAGTTGGTTGATTGGTAGGTGGTTGGTAGGTTGGTTGATTGGTTTGGTGGTTGGTAGGTGGTTGGTAAGGTTGGTAGGCTTTGGTTGATACATTGATAGGTTGGTTGGTTAGTAGATTGATAGGTTGGTTGGTAGGTTGGCTGATTGGTTTGGTGGTTGATAGGTTGGTTGGTAGGTGGTTGGTAAGGTTGGTAGGTAGGTTGATAGGTTGGGTGGTGGTTGTGTGGTGGTAGGTAGGTTGATAGGTTGGTTGGTAGGTTGGGTGGTGGTTGTGTGGTGGTGGTGTTGTGATGGTGTGTGGTGTGGTGTTGTGATGGTGATGTAAAGCTGATGTTGTGGTGGTGTTGTGGTGACGTGGTCACACCATAACCATCACAACACCACTTCACCACCACACCATCACCACACCCTCCCCACATGACCGTCACAACAGCAACATGTTGTGGGGCATGTTGTAGGTCATGTTGTGGGGCATGTTGGGGGTGTTGTGGGTCACAACAGCAACATGTTATGGGCATGTTGTGGGTCATGTTGTAGGTCATGTTGTAGGTCATGTAGGGCATGTTGTAGGGCATGTTGTAGGGCATGTTGTGGGTCATGGAGGGGGTCAGGTGGTGGTCAGGTGGTGGTGTTGTAGGGCCTACCAACCAACCAACCTACCAACCAACCAACAACACCACAACACTTCCACATAACCACTACACAACCACTACAACAACACCACATCAGCACCACAACATCACAACACCACCACCGCTACTACACCACAACAACATCACCACAACACCACATCATCCCATCACCACAACATTACCACCATACCACCCCACCACAACACCGCAACACCACCACAACATCACCACCACATCACCACCATCACAACACCACCACACCACCACAACACCACCATCACACCAGCACAACACCAGCACACTGGCACAACACCACCACACCACCATCACAACACCACCACAACACCACTACAACACTACCACACCACCACAACACAACCATCACACCACCACAACACCACAACAACACCGCAACATCACAACAACATCACCACAACACCACACATCCACACCACCACCCTAACTTCACCACCACATCACCACCACAACATCACCACCACAACACCACAACAACACCACAACAACACTATAACAACATTACCACAACATCACACCACACTGCCACTACACCACCACAACATCACCCCAACATCAACACCACATCAACACCACCACACTAAAACAGCATAACACCACCACACCACCACCACATCACCACAACACCTTAGCAGCACAAAACCACAGCACCACAGCATCACAACAGCATCACCACCACACCACCACATCACCACAGCACGGCCACTACACCACAACAACACCACAACATCACCCCATCACCCCAACATCACTGTTGTGATGTACACTGTGTGGTGAAGAGTAAAGTGTGAAGTGAGAGAGAACAGGGTTCTCTCTGGTTTTATTACTGCTGAATGTATAGTTGTAGCCAGTTGTACTACAACATAACTCCTAAACTCAAGGCATGCCTTAATGTGCTAGGAGCTCATTAAGTCCTACCTCATTTGGTGTTCCAGAGTGACTGTTGATTTGCATTTGAGTATCTAATATCATCAGGTAACTCTCAACAATTACCACCACATCACCACAGCACCAGCACCCCAGCACCACCACATGACCACCACACCACCACACCACCACAACACCACACCATCACCACAACACCACCACCACCACCACACCACCACACCATCACCACAACACCACCACCACCACCACCACCTGACCACCACCACCTGACCACCACCACCTGACCACCACCACCTGACCACCACCACCACCACACTACCACACCAAAACAGCACAACACCTCTCCACCACATCACCACCACAACACCTTAACAGCACAACACCACAACATCACAACAGCATCACCACAACTTCACCACCACAACACCACAGCGCGGCCACTACACCACAACAACACCACAACATCACCCCAACATCACCCCAACATCACCCCAACATCACCACTACATCACTACATCGGTCACCTTGCATGATGTAGTGGTGACTGATTGGTGCTGGTGCTGTGGACTACGTCGATTGGTCACCTTGCACCACCATAACATCACCACTACATCACCACTACAACATCACCATCACACCACACCACCACACCACCACCACAACAGCACCACAACATCCACAACATCACCATCACACCACACCACCACACCACCACATCACCACAACATCACCACCAACACCACACCAACACTACCACATTCCACCACACCAACACCACAACATCACCACTGCAACATCATCACACCACAACATCACCACAACACCAACACAACACCACAACAACATCAACACCCTTGCAACAGCACACCATCACCACCCCACCACTCAACACCACCATCTCAACATCACCACTGCAACAACACCACCGCATCACTACCACAACAACACCACCACAACAACCCACTATCTCCACACCATCACTGGTGGTTTTGTGTTGTTGTGGTGTTGTTGTGGTGTTGTTGTGGTGTTGTTGTTGTAGTGTTGTGGTGCTGTGGTGGTAGTGATTTGGTTGTGTTGATGTTGTTGGGTTGTTGTTTTGGTGGTGCTGGTGCTGGTGTTTTGTTTTGGTGGTGTTGGTATGTTGTGGTCTTGTGGTGATATGGGTGGTGATGATGTGCTGTTG
>JANDJZ010000950.1:0-13766 GCA_027943245.1 Acanthamoeba sp. SK_2022b | reverse complement strand
CGCGGCGATGCCGGCGAGATCGCGGGCAAGTCGGCCGAGAGCCCGCGGCTGCTGTCCGGCGACGGCACGGCGTCGAACGAGGCCGAGACCGTGATGGTGGGGAACCCGGCGGCCACAGCGGGTGAGTCCACGAAATCCTCCTCGGGGATCATCACCAACACCGGATCGTTCATGTCCCTAAAAACAATAAATAATTATTAGAAAAAACAGAAAATAATATAAAATTTTGTGTTTTGTGTTCGCACTTTTTCCTGATGGTGGAGCCAGATGATTTGAAGGACGGGACGACGGTGAGGAACGCCCACTTCTTGCCCTTCAGTTGAATCACCGCCTGTGTAATGATCACAAACCATGTTTAGTTTGTTTTTAATGATTTTTCATATTAATATTTTATTAATTTTATTTTAGAAACTACTAGATTTCTGATTGGAGCAAGAGGTACCTTGACATCGAACTTGTCCTTCTTCCTGCGGGTGAAGGCGAGCACGTCGTTGAAGAGGATGAGGTAGGTCTCCTTGCCGGCGATCTTCGCCATGCCCTCCTTCACCACGTGTCGGTTGCGGTCCAGGAAATTGAACGTCTGCGCCACCCACCCACGCACGCGCAGACTTGCTCAGCTCGCGAGCGCAATCAAACAAGGGAGGGGAGGGGTCGAGCGCCTACCTCGCCGTGCAGGATCTGGTTCTGGAGGTCGAGCATGCGCTTCACACGCGCCTCCTGCCTCGTGCGCTTGTTCACCTGGTCGACGACGCTCTTGATCTCGTGCAGGGCCTGCTTGATCGTCGCGTAATCATGGTGCTCGTCCGACGTCGCTTTGATCAAAGTCTGTCCACGCCCCCCAAGCCCAACTAGTCATCAGCAAACAAGCAAGCAAGCAAGCAAGCAAACAAACAAACAAACAAACAGCGAAGGTGGGCGTACATCGAGCAGGAGCGGATACTTGACCATGCGCTGCAGCGGGGTGATGAGGAACGAATCGATGGGGAGACCGCGGCTCTCGGGCAGCTTGAAGGCTTCCTGTGAGCCCATAGCGCAGGCGATACCACGCGCACGTAATCGGAGTTAACAAAAACCGACCAACGCGCAAGGCCGTGCTGTGCCGAGGGTCGAGGATCGCTCCACGCACCTCCAGAAACTCGGCAAAGGCCGGCTTTTGGTTCTGGAGCGCCTTGATTTTAACTCCGATGTTGATGTGGTTGCTGCAGAAGGCCTGTGTCGTTCGTCATGAATTCGTTAGAATGGCGGAGGGAGGGGGAGATGTAAGCAAGCGCCGTACGGCGTAGTGCTTGAAGAGGTTGGCTCGCGAGAGGAAGATCTCGCCCAGTCCGTCGTTCATGACTCCGTTCTCGATGATCTCCTCCTCGGTCTTGCTCCTGTCCTTCTCCAGCAGCGCTTCGAGCGTCTGCCACGTGATAGTCGACATTAATCAACTCTGGCGGCACACAGGCGGGGGCGCGCATGCACACCACACACACATACACACATCGATCAGGCAGGCGAACCTTGAACAGCTCGAGGTGCATGTCCTGGAGTGTGGGAATGTTGGCGAAGATCGACGAGATCTCCTCGCGCGTGAGAATCTCCTTCTCTCGGAGCTTCACCACGAAGAGCTGGTTGAGCATGTACAGGTCTCGCACGTAGCTGACCACACATGGACAAGTGTGAGCGCGCGATTCACACTGGTGGGCATTGTAAGAAAGAGAGAGCGCGTACGACTTCTCGGTGTTGATGATCTCGAAGAGGACCTTCTGGCGCTTCCTCTTCTCTACGCCCATCTTCTCGAGGGCCTCGTCGGAGATGTAGTCGCTGATGTTGATCACCGAGCATTGGAAGCCGGGGAACAGCATCGCCAGGTCCACGTCGTAGGTGAGCTTGGGCGCGTTCAGCTTAAACTGGAACTGGAACTGGCCACCAGGCGTGCCGCCGTCGTTCCCGCCCACCGGCCGCCTGTGCGGCATAAATTTAAAAAAATAAAAGTACATTAATTCTACGAAATTCAAGGCTATCAGGTAGAACCATAACACAAACAACGTATGTGTGTGTTTGTGTGTGTGTAAAATAAATTATTTTTTGAAATAAAAAACGCACTTTTTGAGGGTGAGCCATTTCTCTTCGCCGGCGGCACCGGTCACAAAGAGGGAGCGAAGCCCAATGCGCGCCTCGCCCAGCAAATCTGCAAACGTCGAAGGAGAGAAGCGATGAGCGAGCGAGGCCTGCAACAGGACTGTGGGAGAGAACAGCTGGGCGTGGTCGATCGGCACTTACCGTCCTTGGGCGCCGAAGGCCGGGCGTTCCACAGCTCGATCAGAAGCTCCTGCTCTGTCTTTGTGGAAATGGGACTGTCGTGTGCGCGTTCGTCAGCACCGAAAGAGAAGGCGGGAGAGAAAGAGAGCGAGGAGAGTATTATGAAGCTTACAAGGCGAAGTCCTGGTCCGCCCACTTGATCTCGGTCTCGGTCTGCTCTTTGGGCGGGTCTGTTCTATACGTGTTTCGTCTCTGCGGATACACGCGCTGGTAGTTGTACAGGAAGCTGTGCGGGTCGAGTTGCTGCTTGGCCAACAGCGTGTCATAGTCGTTGCGCTCCAAGAGCGCCACCACCACGTACGGCGCCCACTGCGATCGGCAAAAGGAGAAAATAATAGAATTAAAAAAGTCAAAAAAGTTGTAACAAAAGATGGGGAAAAAACGAAGCGAGCAAGAACGCGTTCCCGTACGTTGTCGTCGTCAATGGCGCGACCCTTGCGCAGGTTCAGCCCCGACACAACTGTGCAGAGAAATTGAAGTGAGGAGGAGGACGATCCGGAGGGAGAGGGGGGGGCAAAGAACGAAAACGAAGCACAAATAACGAAACAAGTCTTTGTGGCCGTACGTGTTCCGGAGAGGGTGGGCTCTGTCATCGATGAATCTGATGATGAGCCTCCTCGCTCTTTTCTCTGAAGGAAAATGGTGCCGGCGAGAAACGCTACAGATGATGATGTAAGTTACGTAACCACGGTAAAAGATTCGCGAGTCCCTCTCGATGTCTTCTCTCGCAACGAATCTGAAGGCTCGCGCGACCTCTTCCTTCCTTCCAGATTTTAGTTTGGGCCTCTCTCTTCTCCCAGGATACCAACGTCGTGATGAGGCCCCGGGTCCGAACAGGCCACCAGCGCCAACGGTCGAGCCGGTGATCCCCGGCGTGAGGTTATTTCCCTGCTTGCTTCGCCTCCAAATTAAAGTTCCGTTTGTGGTCTGTTGTTGGGCCTGCCTTGTTGTTGTTGGGTTTCGGTTGTTTGCGCAAACCGCACAGTGGGGAGGAGAGCAACTAGTCCTTGTCGAGGTTGAGTTGGTTCTGCAAGAGGCTGTCGATGTCGGGGACGAAGGAGAGGCGGTCCACCAGTTCGCCCAGCACGCAGCACAGCTCCTGCGTAGACACACACAAACATAAAATGTGAGCAAACAACAAGCCGTCAGGCGGTCAGAGAGGGAGGGGGGACGCACCTGTTCTTTTGAGATGTAGGCTGCCTCCTGGAGGAAACCGCAGTCCGCGCCTGGCACGATCTGTCGTTCGTAATGAAGCATTAGTGGAGAAAGATGACGGGTGGTGCCGACAACAAGGATAAGAGGGGGGTTGAGCGCACATCGAAGAGGGTGTCGCCGAGCTTGATCTTGGCCTTGCCCGACTTGTAGACGACGATCTGACCGAGGAAGCCCGGCGGCACTTGCGTGACGGTCGGCTCGAAGATGTCCTGCGACGCCACCCGACGATGGTCCACCCGTTGCGGATAAGCCAAGGGCAAGGGCAACGACGCGAGGAGAGAGAGAGAGAGAATAGAGGCAGATGGCTGCACGAACCACGGTGGGCAGGTTGGGGTTCTTGGGCGGCTTCTTGCGTGGTGGCTCCTGCGGCGTCTTGGGCGTGATGGGCAGCGAAGTGGGCAGCTGCACGTAGAAAAGCCTCTCGTCCTGTTCACACACACACACACACACACACACACACACACACACACACACACACACACACACACACACACACACACGTATAGCCAACAGCAAAGAAGGCCAAGAGTGAGAGGAAACCCTTGGCACACAAGAAGCGTGGTGGCGTGGTGGCCTACCGTGGGATCGTTGTCGATGAAGTACTTGGTGATGTCCCGCTTCTTCATTTCCTGTTCCTCGGCATATGCCTTCGCCTCCTCTTCCTCACCGCCCTGCGTCGCGACGCAGAGTTGTGCGATGGGATGAGTGCCAAAGGCTCGTGGGAGCTGCTGCTGCGTCTCTCCCCCCCTACCTGGACTGCCTCGGCAGCGGCCTCGGAGGCCTCCTCTTCCTCGGCGAGCTTCAATATGTCCTCCAGCTCCTTGTCCAAGACTGGATCGTCGAGCTTGGGGAAGGGCCTCTTCTCTGCAATTCACGAAATAAAACAAAAAATTAAAATGAATAAAGTAAAAATAAATGAATGTTAGAAATAACATTGAATTCGATCGCAGGGGCGGCAACCTTTTGGCTCCACCGGCTCCTTCTTCACCTGCTGTCGCAGCTTCTCCTTGGGGTCGATGAAGGGCAGCGTGGTCGGACGATATCTGCGAACGTACGTGCGGGATCGCAGTGAGCAGCGCAGAGTAGAGGCAAGACACGATGTGGTGCATCGATGCACTGTCTTTTCATGGCCACACGCACCGGTTGAGCGGGTCTATGTCCTCCATGGCGGTGACCTGACCCTTCCGCCTCTTTTGTACTGTTGGGGGAAGGAGAGACGAGGGTGGGATCGTGAGCCATCGGCGCCGCCACACGAGTACACGCCGCCCCACACAGCAACGCACCAACTGGGCCGCCCACTGCTGTGGTCTTGAACTCCCGGGTGGGCGCCGCGCCGGCTCCGAAGGGGCTGATGACAGAGGCAGGCATGCCGGCAGCGTAGCTCACCTTCAGCGCCACACAACACGATCGCACAGATGACACGCCAGAGCGCACTGAGCACGCCTTCTACTGCAAGCCCTCGGCCAAGTGTGCGAGGCGGGTACCGTTCGTTGTGTGTTGACCTTCGGGACGAACGCACGGACTCGCTTGCGGGTGTCTTGCGTCTCGGTTTTGATGTTCTGGAGCATGGGGGGGATCGCTACTGGATCCGCACTACAAGAAGGATGCAAATTTGATGAGGATGGGCTAGATAGCTTGCAGACGATTCATCTATGAAGCGGGGGCCGTACGTTGGCTTTTTTCTCTCCATCTTTACATTGGGTGTAAATTTGCGAGGGCCGGGGCCGGAGGAAGAGGAGGATGAAGAGGTGGGTGGTCCTCCCGGGCGAAGGGACACCAGACGCTCAGGCCCTTTCGGGGCCAGTGGATTGGCCATCGGCAGAGTTCCAAATTTGGTGGGAACAACGGGTGGCCTCACGCGTGGTGCCGAAGTGGACGAAGAGGGAGCAGGGGGCGCGCCGGATCCGCCTCCATTCGGAGCAGGCTGCATCTTCAACTTACGATTTGATCGATTTTGTAGCAACTGGGTGCAGCAAATTCTTTTTTTTCAAATTTTCCAAGCTGTTTCGAAATTTCGTTTCGGTCACATCACCTCCTTCGTCGCTGTTCCTTCCTCTTGGCGTTCTTTCCTGTGGCCTTTTTGTTCTTCTGCTTGTCCTTTTGACTGAACGCAATCGCCTGGAGACTTGGCTCTTCCTCCTTGTCGTCCTTCTGCATGGTGCGCGGGATTTGTGCATGTGCAAATAGCTTGACCCTGCACCCATTGCCCAGTGCAACAGGTGGGAATGTGTGTGCACATTTTCCATGAGCAAGCTTGATCAGGTGGTGGCCGCCACCAAGCAGCTCAACCCCACCCTGTACCACCACCACCACCACCACCACCATCAGGTGTACAAAAAGCTCAATGGCAGCATCATGATGCTATACCATTACCATGGGCAGCGGCACATCACTTCCTCAGGGTGGCCCAATGCCTCTCTCTGGTGATGAAAAGGGCCACACACACTAGCCATTTAGTAGAGTTGGGCAGTTAGATGAATCATGTCTGCATTACCTTGGCAGTGCTCCAGTCAATCCAGGCATGTCCAGGCTCACCAAAGTTGAAGAACTTACTGCACAGGAGAGTGTAAGTAATGGCAACAATCAATCTATGTGGAGTACAAGAGGAGAGACACCTGTATGGATAGGCCACCACCTTCCAGTCATCTACATCAACAATGACCAAATGGAATGGCATTCTTGCATGATGTGTGAAGCCATTGGTGACTGTATCTGCACCACACACTTGCTTGAGTAAGAAACTTTGCAAGTATTTTTGAAGTATATTTAAAATCATAAATCAATATAAATAAAATTCCACAAAGGGTGGGCCATGTGCCACTAACTTAAAAAAGGAGGAGGGGAGGACCTGATTGTACTTGAGACAGACAAGGTTGGGATAGCACTTATGGTGATTTGCAGTGATGGCGTACCACTGCTGGAGCGCTCCCAGCCCATCCCTCCAGAGAAAGTTCACCAGCGCATGCAGAAAGTCGTCTGCCTCCTCCTTCTTCTCCATGCTCAGTCACTTGAGAAAGTTTTTGGTTTGTGGGTTGTAGAGAAGGCATTTTACAAGAAGCTGCATCGTGGGAAATTTTAGAGCTTGGCGTGGGCGTAACGACTTCCATCAGTCGATTGGAGACTGGCTTTCACGCTCATACTGGCAATGCAGGAAACGTGAAGTCGTTGTTTACCCCCCCCCCCAATCGGAAGCAGAGTGCTTTCGGCCTACCTCAGAGGTGCGGCGAAAGTTGCCCTTGATGGCTCACCTGCCAATCCTATGCCGATTGTTTTCCACCAGGCTGATTCAACTGCTCTGTTTTTCGCCTGATCATCGTGGTCTTGGCTTCTTGGGTGTATGCCGTACCGCCACGGCAAGCTGAGATCATTGCGGTTGGCCCAGGGCCTGCAGAACCAACCAATGGGAAGCTCAGGAGCTTGCGGAATTTCGCTCCCTTTTGTGCCGGTCGTGCCCTGCTTCCTGATCGGTGGGCGACCATAACGCTGACGGGCTGCGTGGTCACTATAAAGGCCATCCATTAGAGGGGTCTGTACTTCACCGCACCACATCAACATCACCCGCTCGTCACAACCCCCACAATGAAGTTCGCGTTCAGCCTTGCCTTCCTCCTTCTCGGCCTCGCCCTCGTCTTCGCTCAGGACGTGGACATCGATGTGGGCGGTCTCGGAGTATCTGGCGACCTCGACGACCTCTCTGTCTCGGCCAACGCCGGCGACAACGAGGCCTCGGCATCTGCCGACGACAATTCCGCATCGGCCACCACCGACAGCGACAACAACGACAACGAAGACTCTGACACTGCCACGACCACTACTACTACCACCACCGATGCCTCTACCACCTCCAACTCTGGTAACGCCGTCGTGACCACCACCGACAGCACTGGCAAGACCGTTACAGTGACCGTACGGCTTCCCCCTTCAATGGCTCGTTCCCCTTCCCCTTCAATCACTCACAGAGCGTTCAACTGGACCGCTGGACAGGCCGTCCCTGTTGTGATCGTGGGTGGGTCCACGGGCATCATCACTGCCAACATCTCCACGCCGGTCATCGTGACCAAGTACTCGCCGACCCCCTCTCCGGTAGTTGTGGGCTCTTCCTTCCCCGACACTTCGTCCGCTACCTCTCTTGCTCCCTTCAGCCTCTTCTCTTACTTCTAAGGAGGCGCAGCGTTCTCTCCGTGAGGTTTTCTTCAGATCATATGATCTCTGGAGAAACATGATATTTGCAATAAATTGCGCTTTATATCAACAATCATTCCAATTAGGCGCTCAGCTGTTCAAGTGGACGACTTCTTCCGTGCCAGATGTACGAGGGCGAGGTAGGTGAGGAGGCGAAGAATGATGAAGATCGCGGTGAGGCACACGGGCCCGATCCACAAGTGGTAATTATCAAAGTCGAGCCTGCGGATGATCTCAGAGCCCTCTGTGTATGGGCACACACCGTTCACGTACTCACTGTCACTGCAGTGGTAGGTGACCCCGTCAAATTCGTTGATCGCCAGCGGCATGAAGGCGTAGAAGAACGGTGAGATGTAGAGCAGCCAATAGAAGTACTTCGGGATGTCGCTGATCACGAGGAACAGGCCCCCCACCAGCATGTGAGGGATAACCGTGACCGGGAACAGCGCGAGCGCAGCACTGGATTTATGGTTAAAATTAGAAGAGGTGAGCACTTGACTAAAGTTGTGCGCAAGCGAGGGGGAGGCGTACGGAAGGTCGTTGCTCACACTCACCAGCAAACCAAGTGACTGCGCGATATTGGCCACAATGATGGTAATCCCGAGGCAGATGAAGAAGGCGCCTGCTTCCTCCTTGAGCCCAACCTAATGACGCCCAGGGTGAGCTCGTAACCCAATATCTGCTTCTACGGGTGAACGAACCATCCAGTAGATGATCGTGGTGACGATGCAGGGGTAGATGATCTGGAAAGGAAGGTCGGCGGTGGACTTGGCCAAGTAGTACGCTGTCACACTATACATTCCATTGGCGTACTCGCGCAGGAAGGTCGGCCGCTCGGTGGGGACTGCGCGTTTTTCACGTCAGCCAAACATAGCCCACACGATACTCCGACCAGAAGGAGACCTACATAGGTAAAGGACGGCGTTGCCGGTCATGAACATGGCTTGCGTAATAAGAAGATAGAGCACGCCCATTCGGTTTTGAATATCTGTGTGTGATTGGTCAGATCATCCAAGTCGCATCTCTCGCACTACACGATGTGGATGCCTACCACTTTGGCTGTGCCCCATCCGAAGGAAGAGAAGTCCTGTGATTAGAGCAATTCCTACGTTGATGATGAGTCGCTGAGTTGTTGTGCCTACAATAGAGTCTCGATGTTAGAACGGCGTCTCCCAAGTCAGTCATGGTTAGCAACAGCTTACCCGGGTCCCTGATGTACTGCTTCCATGACCGGCTGATAAGAAGGCGCACTTGTGTTGGGAATCTTGGCGAGGCCTTATCCAGTTTTGGTAGTTTCTCGTTCTTGAACTCGACCTGGTATAAATCTTTGCTTGCCTCTCCATCGCTCTCGTCACTGTGGTCGTTGCCGCTGCTCTCCTCGTCGATGCTTTCCTTCCCCTTGTGGTAGGCGACATTGCTCTTGGCCACTACCGAAGACCTCCACAGATCCATCTTGTGTCCGTCGATTGGGAGGATGTTGTTGTGCTCCTTGTGGTAGCTGTCGAGGCTCTCAATGCGCGCCACATACTTCTCTTCGGGGAGGTCTTCCGATCGGGAAATCAGTCGCATGTAGAAATCCGAAGGGTTGGTGTACTGGGGACAAGGATAGCCCTGTGATCACATGCCGCACGTTCATTGGCTCAAGTTAACCTTACGCTACCGCTATAAACAGATCAACAACACGAACCTGTTTGCCAAAGTAGGAGGTGAGCTGGACTACGGGTCCACTGTAGACAAGGGAGCCGTTGGCCAGCCAAAAGACGTCATCGAAAAGGCTGAAGATCTCAGAAGAAGGCTGGTGGATGGTGCACACTACCGTGCGGCCCTGGCGCGCGAGGTTGCGCAGAATGGTTACCACCTGCTCGGCCATGGTGCTGTCTAGCCCCGAAGTGGGCTCGTCAAGGAAGAGCAACCGTGGGTTGACCAGCAGCTCGAGGCCGATCGACACTCGCCTACGCTCGCCTCCCGAGATGCCACGCGTCACGCCTGGCACGCCAACGCGGGTGTCGGCACACTTGACCAGGTTGAGCTGTCGCATGACCTTCTCGACGCGGGCCAGCTTGGTCTCCTTGGTCATGTGTCTTGGTAGTCGAAGCAGGGCCGAATACGTCAGCAGCTCCCTGGGCGTCAGGTTGCCGAGCAGCGTGTCCTCCTGCATGACGTAGGCACTGACCTGCTTGAACTTGTTGCGGCTCAGCTTATGTCCGTTGACGAGGATGTCGCCCTCGAGGCGGCCCTCCCGCGTGCGCCCGCTCAGCAGGTTGAGGAACGAGGTCTTGCCCGCTCCGGAAGGACCCATGATGGCGACGAGGCGGCCAGGCAGGAAGTGGCCGGACATGGGCTGCAAGATGTGCTTTGTCTCGCTAGTCCACATCTTCCCGCTGCCGCACATCTTGGCCGGCAGGCCGCGGAGGCCGTCAGACATCGGTCCCTTGGTGAGCTTGACCGAGAAACTGACGTTGCGGAACGACATGCACACGGGCGGCACCCGCGCGTCCTCCGCGTCACTCTGGTCGAGATCGTCGCTTCTGCCGGACTCCAGATCAAGATCGTCATCGTGACTGCTGCCCAGGCTGCGTTTGCTCTGCAGCTTCGTCTGCATCACTTCCAGCTCTGTGCTGTTCTGCATTCTGTATTGGCTTGCAGGCAGGTTTGATATGGTTTGCCACCACCAGCACGACGCCTTTTATCAGTCTTTCAGCGCGCCTTTTCCTGGAGTTACCCGCTGAGCAACAGGTTGAAACTTTCCCGTTGGCCGGGAGCCAGCAGGAACTGTGCCATTGGACGCAAGACGAGAAACAATCCTTCCATTGGTTTGCCGTTTAGCAAAATCTGATTGGTTCGCGTATGGTTATCGCGCAACGGAGCATTTTATCGCTATTAGGACATAATTGCCCTTTCCCCGTATCGCCGGCCCTCGAAAAAGGCGCGGCTCACTGGGCAAGAGCTTTCCACCAAATGTTCATCGACTGGATGTGGCCCGAGATGTGCGTGTTGTTGATCAGCGTGCCGGCGAACGTGTAGCCGCTCTTGGCGAAGGTCCTGTTCATCCCTGCTGACACGGCTCGCGCGATGGTGTAGGCGGTGCGCAGCCCGCGTCTCTCGGCCTCCTCCTGCATTGCGCATTAGCTCTACCAATGAAGAAGATCTCAAAAAAAAAAAAAAAAAAAAAAGCCATAGATGACGTACGTCCATCAACGCCAACAAGAACGAGGCAAGCCCTTTGCCTTGGTACTGGTCATGCGTGGCGAAATCGCTCATCTCCACGTTTTTGTTCTCCTCATCGATCTCCAGGCCCGCAAGCGCCACGATCTGTTCGACGCACGCGAACTCAGTGAACGGCGCAGTGCAAGCGGCCAACGAGCGCAAGGTCGCCGTCATGCGCACCTTGGCGTTGGCGGAGTCAACCACGGCGTAGTAGACCGTGGAGCCGCTGGCGATGCTCTCCCGCACGTAGGACGAGTGGTGGAGCGGGAAGGGATACGAGGAGAAGGTCCGGCGGAAGAGCGCGGCCATTTCTGTGGCGTCTTGCTCCACGCACGGCCGACACTCGAACCCCGCGGGCAGCTGCTTGCGCGGCTGGGTCGGAGTGCATGCTGAGCGGGGAGAGGCGAGTCACAGCGGGACGACGCGACGCAAGGGTTGTTGGTCGCTTGTTAGGCGCGAGCTCACCGCACGATGTGGCGTCGGGGGAACGAACTCGCGGACGGCTTGGCTTGGGCCACGCGCAGGGCCGTCGTCGCTGCCTCCCGCGCATCGTCATCGACGCTTCGCCTGTGCGGCTTCAGGAAGCGAGCGAGGAAGAGGACTGCCTCACCGCCGGAGAAGTAGCCCGGCACTTCAGCTTCTACCTCGAATGCCGGTGACGCTGAGAGAAAGGGCGCGGCCTTGCTCTGAAGGCCACAGTTCAAGGTTGGTCGGGACAGGCGCTTGTTTAAACAAACTGGAAACAATAAACAAATTGAATAGAATAACACCTTGGGCACTTTGGCGATGATTTTGGAGTACGATAGGCGTTGAGACAAGGCGTCGAGGTCATCGACCACATCCTTGGGGGAATCTTCGGGCTTCAGCTTCATCAGGTAAACACGATCGCTCAATCTGCACTCACAAGTTGTTTAAAATTGAACAACAAAAACTGATGGGAGGGAAGTCATACGGTCCATGATGCACGATCGACCGGCGACCAGGAAGCACCTCCGTCCTGTCCGGAAAGGTGTCGTAGCCACCGCGATCTTCCATGCTAGCTTTCGATCTTTTGCGCCTCTTTTTCGAAAAGTGTTTCGGAAACGTTGTAAACAGTTTCGCTGGGCGGGAAGCAGAAGCGGTTGCTGTTCTGCGTTGTCCAAGGACTCTGAAGTGCTTGCCAGAAGCCACCCGCTAAACCGTTGAGCTCAAAGAAGACTTGCTGCTTGCACTTTAGAATCTTCATTCGATCCCTTTGATCAAAACCTTCAAAAGCCATCGCAGCCAGGCCTGATTTTTAACAAAAATGATGGAAGAAGATCTTGAGGAGCGCCTGCTTGGTGGGCGCGACGTGAACTCCGTGTCTGCCGTAGGGGGCGACGACACCAGGGGGTTGAACCGATACAACACAGACCAGCGCGCTGGGTTCGGCAGCCCAGCAGGATTACCCCAATTGCGAGATCTTCGAAAGAGGAAGCCCAGCCCAGAAAAACGACGTACCACCAGCTCGGGCAGCGGCGATGAAGGAGTGCTCACATCGCCTCGCGATGTGGCCTCCCCGTCTTCTCCCAATCCTTTTGATGATGAAGCGGCCTCAGCGACCGCGCAAGAGGCGCAGCCTCACTCGCATTCGAATGGAACACAAGACGTGCTTGCTCCGCGACGTGCAGCGAGCCCCACTGCACGTACAGCGAACGGCGGCGAGACGGCCGACAGTCGAACCAACGAGAAGAAGCAGGAGGAAGACAGTGCCCAAGTAATCGATGACGACACCAACAGTGAGGGTAAGCAGGAGAGGGACGAAGCACGAAAGCACGATGAAGAAGCCCTCGCGCGCGTGCACCTGCGAATGGAAAGGCTATGGAAGCTCGAGGGAGACCATGCGAGTCTCACCCGCCGCTACGCTCGCTTGGAAGAGGCCAAGAAGAAGACGGAAGCGGTACGGTACTATTCTGGACCGCTTTGTGTTCTGCTACTTACGCTGTGCCGCACACTAGGAGCGAGCCGAGTGGCAACAGAAACATGCTCAGCAAGTTGAAGAGAACGAGAAGATGGTGCGCTTTGCTTTGCTTTGCTTTGCTTTGCTTTGCTTTGCTTTGCTTTGCTTTGCTTTGCTTTGCTTTGCTTTGCTTTGCTTCAAGAAATCGTGTAGCGCGAGGCCTTGCCTGCTGATTCTCTTTCTCTCTCTCTGGGTGTGTAGGCTGCTACGCTGAAGGAATGGGAGGGCAAGTGCGCCGTCCTGCAGAGGGAGAAGCAGGAGTCAGAGGTGGCCACGCAGAAGCTCAACAAGAAGCTGGACGACGAGCGAGAGCGGTATGCGCTTCTCAGCTCCCAGTTCAACGAGCTCAACGCCAAGATGGTGGAAATCATCAACAACGTCACCAACCTCAAGCTCGACGAAATCGAGCAGGTACTCTACTTTCCCCTTACAGCTGCTTCCCTGTTCGACGTAGCAGGTCTGCTCACCGTTTACTCTTCGTCCAGGAGAAGGAGGCGCGACGGCTCGGAGCGCTGCCCAAGAAGAAGCCCCCACCAGCGCCCGCCCCGCCCATCGCCCAGTCGGCGGCAGCCTACTTTGGCTTCGCGTCGCCGTCCAAGCCCGCCACGCCCTCCAAGGCCAAGGCCGCCTCCCTCACCCCCTCCAAACCTCGGGAGTAAGCCGCTGGGCGGCGTGTACAAACGGAACAATTTTATTCTAAATCGGCATTAATTTTTATTTTTTAAAAAAATTAAAAAATCCCCTCAAAAACAGAAAAAGAACAAATATTTGCTATCAAGGTGAAAATTCTGTGGTATGCTGTGGGCAGAATCAGCGAAGTGGCTCGTTGCTCTTCTCGCTCTGCGGGCCAGCAATTTGCTCACGACGGCAGAAGTCTGTG
>JANDJZ010000095.1:0-124267 GCA_027943245.1 Acanthamoeba sp. SK_2022b | reverse complement strand
AGGAGCGGGAGCGACTGGACCGGGAGCGACAGCAGCGCATTAAGGACGCCCAGCAGCGGCTCGAGGTGGAGCGACAGCAGGTCTACGGCCAGCACCGCCCCGCCGCAGCCACCGGAGTCGCGACTGGAGCCCAGCGCCAGCCTTCGCCGCCGCCGCAGTCCACGATCGGCATCCAACCGTCTCCCTCACTGTCGTCGTCCACGTCCGCAACACCCGCGGGCGAAGGCAGCGGAGTGAGCGGCGGGGCGGGAGGAGACGCTGCGGGCTTCATGCCGCTGGACCTCCTCCGGGCCCCGGACGGCGACGGCGCTCAATAGCCCCCCCAATTTATTGTTTTTGCTCGTCGCCCCCATGAACTCCGCCACCTAGTGAACCATTGAACAGTGAACTCGCGCTCACGTGGGAAACGAGCAAGCTGTTTGCGCCAAAGGGGACACCTAGGCATTGAGGTCTCTGCGCAACTCCCTCATGAACGAACAAGAGGCTTACAAGAGGGACAGAGAGAGGAGAGCCGCGTAAAAGGGGTGCTTTAGGCTAAGGTTTTCCCGAATGATGCCGACGCACAGAGAGCTGGTGAAGGCTCCGGAAAGGCGAGGCAACTGATGCGCGCGGTCTGCTGCAAGGGAGAGTGCCGGCGCAGCACGAGGTGGTTTGTGGCTTTCATGCGGGAAAACCTCTTAACGGTGTCAAAAACGTTGCACGTGTGCAGGTTATAAGGGGCACTGCCGCCAGCGGTCAACCGCTCGTGTGTGCCAGAAGGCGTGTAAAACTCTGTTGTGTGGAACGCGACGTGTTCACGACGATGACGTGAGCTGGAAGTCAAAAATGAGGGATACACGTGCCTGTGCTCAGGGCCACTGGGACGGAGTGAACCCTCAGTGTCGAGGTTGCGGGCGCTCTGTGAGAATATTCTTGGTAAGCCTCTTGGTCCAATAGAGAAGCGTTGCGGTGCGCCTCTCCAGGTTCCCTGTGCACGCGCGCGCGAATCATCGATTATTATCGACACGTCGGAAACGACCCAAGCGACCATAGCACAGACCCCCCGTGACCACGTACGTGATTGGTCGAATCATTTTATGGAACAAGGAATGGCCAATGTCCCCTTATTCACCCGGCCCGTGATGGGTGTTGACGTACCCGAGGAGTGTCCAGCCATAAAACCGTGTGTGGTCGCGCACCCATCACACTTTCACCCTGCCACACCAGTGTACACTACCGCTACTTACCACACCCAGCCACCACCTCTCGCCATGAAGTGCGCCTTGAGAGTTGTGGTCATCCTGTCCTTCCTCCTCCTGCACTCTGGCGGTACGCCGTCTTGTACAAACACACACAGCACTGGAAGATCAAACTAGCCACTGCTCGGTCGCTTACCTCTGGCTTTCTTGTTGCTCTCGCGAAGCAGCGTTCAGTGTTCAGTTGTACGGGGGCGGTACGTCCAACCCTCAGGCCGTGTTCGACGCGTGGGATCAGACCTACCTTTACGTTCGCGATGATGTTGGGTACATGACACATCTCAACTCCGGCCAGTAGGTTGGGGGACACGTACTTGAGGTCGCGCTTCATACGGATACGATCTAAACTGTTACCACTTTTTCCCAATGTGTCCAGCATCTCCTACTCCGGTTCCACATCCGAGGCGGGCCTCGCCGCCTACAACCGCCTAGATGTGGTTCGTGGCCCTTTGTATCTTCACCATTCCACCATGTGGAAAGGCCAAGGCCTCAACCATCAATCGATATAGATAGCCTGCCCTAAATCAATTCTTATTCTCCATGTGATAGGACTTCGTATGCACGGACCGCGGGATAACGGCCACCAACTCGAGCACCTACGCCAACCTGCTCCAGTTCCCGCTCTTCGGCCAGGCCATGGTGGTCACCTACAACCTCCCCTCCCTCAACTCCACCGACCGCATTGTACGCTCCCCTCTTTTCCTGATCCTTCAAGGGGGGGGGGGTGGTCGTGTGTGGACGGCTCTCACGTGCGCTGGCCGTGCACGGCAACGATAGGTGCTTGATCGGAACGTGCTGGGCGCCATCTGGGCGGGTGACATCACCATGTGGAACGACCAGCGCATCAAGGACCTCAACACGCCGGCCCTCGCTGCCAAGCTGCCCGCCACCAACATCGTCCTGGGTTACAACGTCAACACTCAGCTCTCGTTTGCCGCCGTTCTCAAGGCGGCCCTGTCGAGCTTCAGCGAGAGCTTCCGCACGGCCCTCGCCGCCGCCAACGACTCGTTCGCCCTAATGCCGCCCGCCCTGGCCGGTCACGCCTTCGAGGCCGGACCCAAGGGCAGCGATCGCATTGCGTGGGTGAAGGCACGTGAACCTCTTCCTTCAAAAAACATGTTGCCATTGGATCTGACCACGTGATGGACAATTCGAGTTCTTATTTCTTATCTGTTTATCTATCAAAATTGGATTATTGTATTAAATATTTTTTAATTATACTATCTAATTGATGTTTTTGTATGCATCTAGAACACGACGAACGGGATGACGTTCGTGAGGCTCACCGACTGCACGGCCAATGGCCTGCCGTGGGTCAACATGATCAACAAGGCCGGCCAGCGCGTGGAGCCCAGTGTGGACTCAGTGCAAGCGGCCATGAGCCAGTTCGCGGCCAACATCAGTGCTGGCCAGCTCACCATCGACATCGTCGATGCCGGCGGCAACGATTCGTGGCCGTTGGCCTACCTCTCCTTCCTGGCCATCAATCGCAGCGCGACGGCGCTCGACTGCACCAACATCGCCGAGCTGCTGCGCTTCATTGCGTGGACGCTCACCAACGACGAGTACGCGCCGCTCCTCCTGTCCACGCCCCCGCTACACATACGCTGCACTGTTTGACCTGACAATCGCCCGCGCGCACGTTAAAGGGCTTCGAATCTGGCGATCTCCAACGGAGCGGTGCCCATCGACGTGAGCCTGCGGAAGAACATCATCGACGTCTTCAGAAAGGTCGAGTGCAACGGCGAACTGGCGTCAAACACGTCGTACCTCATCGCAACGGGCCCTCCGCTTCCGATCTACTCGGGGTGGACGGTCGGCTACTCGACCACCCAGGCCACGTTCAAGTATTTTGGCTCGACGTCGCTGCAGGCCAAGCAGCAGCTGAGCACGTTCGACGAACAGTTTGGCATGACGAGCGACGGCCTCGAGGATGAGTGGTACACGAAGATCGACGACGTGGCCCTCATGCCCGCCACGATTTACGCCATCGTGCCAGGTGCCCCCCCCCCTCCTCTAGTCTTTGGAATAGAGAATATTAATTATATGATTTGACAAATAACGATGAGTGGTCTCACCACTCGCAACCGGTGGAATAACATAACAGGCTACAACATGCGTGAGCTGGACGGAATGGAGCTGGTGCTTGACTTTGACACCATTGCTGCCATCTATCTCGGGTACCCCCCTTGCCATCGCCCTTCCGATCTTCATGATTGCTGCCTGTACGCATAACGACTTGGCTCACACGCACAAAAATCCCTTCTACGCAGGGATATCACCATGTGGGACGACGAGCGCATCAAGGCCCTCAACGCGCCCGAAGTGGCCGCCGCGCTGCCCACGCAGGCCATCCGCGTGGTGGTGCAGACGGTGGCGACGGCCACCACGCAGCTCTTCACCACCATGCTCAACGCCACGGTGCCCCAATTTGCGGCCCAGGTGGGCGCCGGATCGCTGGTGAGCTTCCCGGTGGCGTCGAGCAACACGACGGTCTTTTCCAACGGCATCACCGACCTTGCCAACAACCTGGCAGCCACGGATTACGGCTTCGCTTTCGCCACCCAATACGACGTCGTCCTGGTGCGCATACCTCGCGTGCTCTCTCTCATCAGTTCGTCATTGATGCACGGCATTGGCATCAGCTCATTGTGTAAATTGGGCGGATTGGGGGGGGGGGTTATGCAAATCATGACAGACGCGCACGCTGGATCTGGCGAGCCTGCGGCGAAGCGATGGGACCGTGGTGCGGGCCAACTCGACGTCGATCGAGAGCGCCGTGAGCAGCTACTTTGCAGCCAATGCCGACCCGGCCTTCAACGGCATCATCCTCAGTGCGTGGCCAACTCCCCCGCTCCAGCTCTCTCTCTCTCTCTCCCTGTGTGTGTGTGTGTGTGTGTGTGTGTGTGTGTGTGTGTGTGTGTGTGTGTGTGTGTGTGTGTAGTGCGGTGACCAACGAAGTTGGTTGTTGGTGCGACGCTGTGGTGGTGGGAGAGCAGGCGGAGGCAGCGAGAGCTGGCCGTTGGCGACATTCGGTTCGTTCATCTACCACAGCCGCAGGATGGAGGACTGCAGCAAGGCGCAGGCGTTGGCCTCCTTCATCTACTGGACCCAGACCAGCGCCGCCTCGCAGCAGATCGCGAATAGGTAAAAACACCACGCCCGAGCGTACTCTGCTCGTGGTGGTGGCCGAGTCATTCCATTCATTCCTCCATCGAGCGCACAACTGACCTAATCGTGGCACGCCACAAATTGGGTGATGGCAGGCAAGGCTTCATTCTGGCCTCAGGTGATCCTACGGTGCAGCGCCGGCTGCTCAACCAGATGAAGGCGTTCTCGTGCGACGGGGTGGCGGTGAGCCAGCTGTACGGGTGCATCAACGACGGCGCGCTGTGCTCGGACATGGGCGCCTGCGTCAACAATGCCTGCGTGTGCGACACCGGGAGGAAGGGCCAGTACTGCGAGCAGCTCGACGCCAGCAGCTCCTCCTCGGATGCCACTGTCACCGTCGTCGGTTCGTCCACCTCACCTCTGCCCATTCTCGTCTTTTTCAAACCGCTCCCTCACACGCGTGGTCCAACGCGTGTTGTTGTCTACACAGCCACGGTCATCCCAGTGGCGGTGGTCGTCCTGGTGGTGGTCGCGTGCTTGGTGGCCGTGGTCGTGGTGGCGCTGCGGTTCAGGAACAGCAAGTCGGACGACTGGGAGATCAACTACGACGAACTCGAAATCGGCGAACAACTGGGCGCCGGTATGCCTGCGCCCCGCCCCACCACTCTGGGTTACGAATGGGCGTGAGAGTTCAAGGTCTCATTGTTGTCCTTGGCGCGTGCACAGGCGGATACGGTGAGGTGCACAAGGCCGTGTGGAAGGGCACCGAGGTGGCCGTCAAGGTCATCGCTTCGGAAAAGATCACCAAGGACATGGAGAAGAACTTCCAAGACGAGGTGTGACCTCTCCCTCCCCCTCACCACATGCTCCCACCGACAGCGCCTCACCAACCATCTTGGCGCAAACCCAACGGAATGCAGGTGAGAGTGATGACTTCGCTGCGGCATCCGAACGTGGTGCTGTTCATGGCGGCGTCGACCAAGGCGCCCAAGATGTGCATCGTCATGGAGTACATGTCGCTCGGCTCCCTCTACGACGTGCGTCTCCCCGCCTCCCTCCTCCCGCCTCCGGTTTGCTCTTGCAACTACGATCAGCCAGTGGCGCTAACGATCAATTTGATCATTATATTCTATGTGGCGACCATCTTCATCATCATCATGTATCATGATAATTGTGGCTGGGAGGCAGTTGCTGCACAACGAGCTGATTCCAGAGATTCCGTTCGTGCTCAAGGCCAAGATGGCCTACCAGGCCTCCAAGGGCATGCACTTCCTCCACTCCTCCGGTACACCCATCATCCATCATCATACGAGCCGTATCTATCACAAAGGGACAACAACAACTCACACCATCCGTTACAACGAGCACAGGGATCGTGCACAGGGATCTCAAGTCGCTCAACCTGCTGCTGGACTCCAAGTGGAACGTCAAGGTGAGCGACTTTGGCCTCACCAAGCTCAAGGAGGACGTGCAGCAGAAGGGCGGCAACAACAACAAGGAGATCGCGGGCAGCGTGCACTGGACGGCGCCGGAGGTGCTCAACGAGTCGGGCGAGGTGGATCTCATCCTGGCCGATGTGTACTCGTTCGGCATCATCCTGTGGGAGCTGCTCACTCGCGAGCAGCCCTACTTTGGCATGAGGTCCCACTCCCCCCCGCCAATCACGCCACCCTCGCTTGCAGCAGCTACTGACACGAGTTTCTCTCTCTCTCTCTCTCATTTGTGTGTGTGTGTGTGCGTGTGTGTGTGTGTGTGTGTGTGTGTGTGTGTGTGTGTGTGTGTGTGTGTGTGTGTGTGTGGGCGAGGGCAGTCCGGCGGCGGTGGCGGTGGCGGTGATCCGCGACGGCATCCGGCCGCAGATGCCAGAGGCGCCGGGCTCGTGTCCGGCCGAGTACGAGGAGCTCATCACGAGCTGCTGGCACACGGACCCGGTCATCCGGCCCACGTTCCTCGAGATCATGACCCGCCTGTCGGCCATGCACGGCGACTCCACCTCGGGCGGCGTGACCTCCTACACCTCCAAGACCTCGACCTCCTCTTCCTCGGGCGACTCTGGCGGCGGCCGCGCGGGGACAGGGGCGGCCAAGAAGAACCTGTACGGGTCGTGGACGCTGCCGTCGACCAACGGGTCGTCGACGTCGACGGGCTCGTCGTCGTCGTCCAACGCCTCCAAGAACCTCTCGGCCGCGCACATGGCCACGGGCGCCGTGAGGGCGCCCGAGGGCGAGGTGGCCATCGTGTTCACGGACATCACGCGCGCAGCCTCGCTGTGGGAGTTCAACGCGGCGGCCATGCGCGACGCCACGCTGATCCACAACGAGACGCTGAGGGCGGCGTTGAGGCGGCACCGGGGCTACGAGGTGGTGTTCATCCGCGATCGGAACAGCGGCGAGGGCTCGTTCTGCATGGCCTTCCAGCACGCGTCGGACGCTCTGGCGTGGTGCTGCGATGTGCAGCTGGCCCTGCTGGAGGCCTCGTGGCCGGAGGCTCTGCTGGAGCACCCCGGCGCGGCGGAGGAGTGGGGCGACACCGACGATCGGTATGGCCCCCCCCTCATGCATCTGTGTCACACACACACACACACACACACACACACACACACACACACACACACACACACACACACACACACACACACACACACCAACGACTCACCACACGGTTGTGCTGGTGGTGGCTGTGGCTATGTGTGGGGGAACAGGGTGCTGTACAAGGGACTGCGGGTGAGGATGGGAGTGCACTTGGGCATGGCCAAGGCGGTGCGCGATCCGATGACGCGGCGCGTGGAGTACATCGGGCCGGTGGTGAACGCGGCGGCGCGCATCACGGCCATGACGCACGGCGGCCAGATCGTCATGAGCCATGCCGTCCACGAGAAGCTCTCCGCCGCTCCCACCACTGCTGGCGCCGCCGGAGGAGGGGAGGCCGCGGGCGAGCCCAAGAGCGCCGCCTCAACCGGTGCTGCCGCCGCTGCCGGAGGAGGAGCGCAGCAGGGTCGAGTGGTGTGTCTGGGCAAGTTCGAGATGCCCGACGTGCCTCAAGGTATGCCCATCTCTTCGTCATCCTCGACTCCGATACTCCCCTCTCCCTCTCTTCCCTCACTGATGATGGCCACGTCACACATCACCCACCACATATACACAGGAGCGAAGCTGTACGAGATGAAGGTCAAGGGCCTGGAGGGCCGTTTCTTCGGTGGCGTGACCGACAAGGACGTCGAGGGCACGTCGTCGTCGTCCGGCGGCGGCCCGTCGAGCGGCGTGTCCGACGACCGCAAGCACAAGGACAAGGAGGTCGAGCACGCCAGCTACACCAGTGGCAGCGGCGCTGCCTCGTCCGACGGGCGCGGTGAGATGCAGACAGCGGTGGGCGAGGGCATGATGTTCAAGGAGGACACGTTCCTCACGTCGGCCAACCTGTGCCGATGGATCATCGACTTCCACGAGATCCAGGTGGGCAAGCAGGTCGGGCTGGGCTCGTACGGCGTGGTGTTCCGCGGCAAGTGGAAGGGCGTCGAGGTGGCGGTCAAGCGCTTCATCAAGCAGAAGCTCGACGAGCGGCGCATGCTCGAGTTCAGGGCCGAGATGGCCTTCCTCTCGGAGCTCCACCACCCCAACATCGTGCTGTTCATCGGGGCGTGCGTGAAGAAGCCCAACCTGTGCATCGTGACCGAGTTCATGAAGCAGGGCAGCCTGCGCGACATCCTGGCCAACAACACGGTCAAGCTCGCGTGGAAGCAGAAGCTGCGCATGTTGCGCTCGGCGGCGCTGGGCATCAACTACCTCCACTCGCTCCATCCGGTCATCGTGCACCGCGACGTCAAGCCCTCCAACCTGCTGGTGGACGAGAACTGGAACGTGAAGGTGGCCGACTTTGGGTTCGCGCGCATCAAGGAGGAGAACGCGACGATGACGCGGTGCGGCACGCCGTGCTGGACGGCGCCGGAGATCATCCGCGGCGAGAAGTACGACGAGCGCGCCGACGTGTTCTCGTTCGGAGTCGTCATGTGGCAGGTGGTGACGCGCAAGGAGCCCTACGCCGGGCGCAACTTCATGGGCGTGTCGTTGGACGTGCTCGAGGGCAAGCGGCCGCAGATTCCAGGTGACTGCCCGGCCGAGTTCCGCAAGGTGATGAAGAAGTGCTGGCACGCGTCGGCCGACAAGAGGCCCACCATGGAGCGCGTGGTGGCCTTCCTCGACAAGGAGATCGGCGACGACGACTCTGCCGGCGGTGCTCCCAGCGGCCTCAACATGGCCTAAAGCGTGGCGCATTCGGCGCCAAATTGTAACATCGAGTGTACTCACTTGTAGAGCGAACAGTAACCCAAACTCTTCCCCCCAAAGCTTATGTTAGCCAGTGAGTCATGAAGCAGCCAGACAACCGGTGGTTGCAGTCAATGGCCTGTGTATGATGATAGTGTTAAGATAAGATGCATCACCAATATTAAGAAGGGCTTGGTGAAACCAAAGACAGAAAATTCCGCCCATTGATTATTCAGAGGCACCACTAAATATATTTATATTGGTGTTAAGTATCTCCTGACCTTATACCTCTACTTCACAATTACTTTCTCAACTGCCTGGAGCCACCTGCCCCCTGCATATACCTTCACAGTCAGCATGCCAAACCGCCTGTTGCATGAAGCAGCTCCCACCTTCTACTCTCACTTGCTCCTGCCCACTACCCTGGCATTCTTCCACTCTCTTCCTCCACTCTCTCTTGGCTTTTTAGGCAAGAGCCTGGATGACAATGATATAGGCTGAATATGAGTGGATGTGCTAAGCTGAAAGGTAGAAGTTGGGCCTTCTTCTCTTAAGGAGTGGGCTTTGGCTTCCAGAAGGGGTAGCCTGAACTTCGCCAAACAAGAAACAACCAAGCATCAAACCTGGAACAACTGCAGATGGTGCAACAGCTGCAGTGGCTGGAGGTTGATAGGCAAGAAGATCCTGGCTTATGGTCTCCTCAGCCTCTTCTTCCGCCTGCTCAGAAACGCCCAGTGCCTGGAAAAGCTCCTGAGTAATTATAAGAAGTCATTTCACTGAGCACAAAATGGTAAAGTTACAATGGCGTGAGGAAGTAGTACCTTTGCAGCAGTGGAGATACTGAGCTTCATAGAAGGCCAACCTGAAGTGGTGGAGATGCTGTCACCCTCTGGCATAGCTCCTGTTCTATCTGCCATGTGGCAAGGGCAGAGCCTCTCCTCTTTAAGAATTCAGGCAGTAGAAGACACTTATGCTTGGGGCAAGGGCAGGGTGATCTGCCCAGAGGTTGGCAGTGTCATGGAAGATGTCCGGGGTGATGCTGCCATGGCAAGTGCTCCAGGCCAGAGACAGGTAAGCCCTTCAGCTTGAGCTTGGACATTGTGCAGACACTGGAGCTGCACTTTCACCAGATCCCAGTTCTCAATGAGGGAGGAAGGGACCTGCGCAAGGCCAGAGCAGAGGTAAATAGTGCATTTTGGTGCTATCACACCACTTGTGGTGGTGTGAGTGGTGTAGCACACATCTTGTGCGCAGCATCCATGAGCCACCAGCCAGCAAGGCTGATGTTGCTGTTGGTGATATGTTGCTTCTCTGGCAGATTTCTGTTATCAGTTTGAATCCTGACAAGATACCAAGAGATTGTTGAAACCAGGAGCAATGGTGTTGTGGAGGGGAGTAAAAAATGACATACTCAGATTCAACATGTCAGATTGTGGCATAATGAAAAAGGCAAGAATAAAATCCAACTGCCTTCCACACTACCCAAGCAACCTTTTTGAAGAACAAGTCTGGCTAAGGCGCGCCTGTAAGCACCAAGAGTGATTGTGCCAGAGCCCTTGTGGCACCACTTGAGTTGCAGGTCTGCAGCTGGCATGTTGGCCAGTGACCTGAGGATCATATGGAACAAGTGGGAAAGGTGCACAAAGATCTTCCTGGCTGGCGGTTCTGTGCTCTTTCATGGCTCCAAAGGCATACCACATACAACTGAAACACGTGACAACTCCCATGTTTGGCTTGCCTCCTTCTTTGGTATTGTGGGTGATCACTTGCCTGATGGCACCATCTGCCAGTTGCCATGACCTGGAAGGATGTTCACTCATGCCTGTTGAGTTCTGCCTTGTGGCCATTGTGTCCTCCTTTGTGCTGGCAACAGTAGAGGAGGGTGTGGGGGCATGCATACCAGCCTGACCTGTGGCATCCTGATTCAGGTACAGATACTGTATGATTGGTGGAAGGGGGGTTATTGCAGGTCAGTTAGCAGCTGAGAGTCTTACACACATGCCTGCAGCTTCAGTGCATATTCTTCATCTGAGCATGTGGTGCACTTATTTAGGGCCTCAATGTCGAACAGTGCCTCTTCATCAACCTTGCATTCCCAGAGAGCATATGTGTCACATGTTAGTTGTTGCCTGAGCTATCTGCAAAATTCTCAGGTGTCTTAGGTGCCTTTGGTTTGAACTTCACACTGGCCACCTTCAGATACAGCAAGTGGTTGATCTCAAAGATACACTCCTCAAGCTGCTGCTTGTGTGACTGCTCGCTCAATGTCTTCTCTTCAACCTGTCCAAGCCCAATCTGGATGACTTTGAAATTGTGAAGGTACTTTGCAAGCTTGTTCTGTGCCTTGGCATTGTTCTTGTCAAGCAACTTGAACTTGTCCACAATGGCACATAGTTCATCATTGAGCCACTTGCGGTCAGCCCATGTCCTTTACATCCAGTTAGGCTTGTCATTGAACACATCCCACACATTGGTGTGCAGTATGCCCTTGAACCTGAACTCTTTTATGATACTGCTCACTGCATGAAGGGGATATATAAACCAACAAGGCCAAGAAGATATTGATGAAACAAGGGAGTACCCTTGATGGTCAAGACAACTTCCTTAAGGACAAGCTCATCAACAGCTCCTGGGTTCTTAGATGTGACGTAGTACAAGTAATACAGAACCTCATCAAGCTTCTCACACAAGTGATGATTCCCTCGTTTGTGGCATGGAGCCCACGTATTTTCTGCAGCAGCAGCTCCATGTTGCTAGCCACCCCACAATAAGGAAACAAATGTCAATATTCGGTGGTCGGCCAGTGTGCGGGACAGAAGTTGCCTGGGGGGCGGGAGAGGGGCGACAAAAAAAGTACAAAAGCCCGGCGACAGTTAATTTAATATATTTTGGCCGCAAAGTTATTATTCGTTGTGGCACTCCAGATCAGCTCCTTGTTACAAGGCAAGACAGTGAGGAAACGGGCAGTTGACCACGCATCGCAGTCCATGCACCTAGAACACGTGCATCCAAACGGCACCCGATGAGGCACGCCGTGCTGGCGCCGGAGATCATCCGCGGCGACAAGTACGACGAGCGCGCCGACGTGTTCTCGTTCGGCGTGGCCATGTAGCAGGTGGTGACGCACAAGGAGCCCTACGCCGGGCGCAACTTCATGGGCGTGTCGCTCGAGGGCAAGCGGCCGCAGATTCCCGGCGACTGTCCAGCCGAGTTCCGCAAGGTGATGAAGAAGTGCTGGCACGCGTCGGCCGACAAGAGGCCCACCATGGAGCGCGTGGTGGCCTTCCTCGACAAGGAGATCGGCGACGACGACACTGCCGGTGGCGCTCCCAGCGGCCTCAACATGGCCTAAAAACGTGGCGTATTCAACATTGTAGTCGAGTGTATTAGTGCGAAAGAGTAACTTCCTGTCTTCCTCTCTCGCCCAACCCTTAAAGCGAGTGGCCCTTACCGCCACATCACTGTGAGTACTGTGGCGCAGTCCTCGGTGTAACCTCTTCACCCGAGGCGAGAAGCGGCACGATGTTTCGCGGTCTCGTATCCTCACAGGAGGATTGGTGGCCGCGTCACTGTGAGCTTTGGCAATAAAAAAGAAGCAAAGGCAAAGGAAGAACACAAGCAAGATGGGAGATGCACCGACGCAGCAGAAGGACCACACCCCGCCCCCCACGCCCGTGATGAGCGACCCCCCTGCAAGCACAGTTACTCCCGCCGGTCCAACTTTCCCGGCCAACGACCTTCCCGTGCCCATGTACCTCCTCCCCACTCCTTCATTCGCCTTTGGCTGACCGCGGTGAGTGCGTGAAGAAAGCCAGTGAGACTGCGCGAGCCCTGCCTTGCTTGCGGGAGGGGCTAAACGACCTTGCGTCTGTTCCAGTGAGCGGCACAAAAGAGCTGTCCCCCCCCCCCATTCTGCAACTAGTATGCTTGTGAAGACCTGCTTGGGCCTGCGGAAGTGTGACGTTCTACAAGTACTTACTTTTCACTCGCCCAAGACAGAATGGTAGAAGGGTTTGTTTGAGTCTGAGACCGCTCTGAGGTCCACGACGTCAAACAAATATGGTACTGTTGTGTATGATACTCTAGCGGAAGAGGGGAATGAAGGAGGAAGCCTACAAGAGGCGTGTCATCGCCTCGAGGTCGTCGCGAGGGGCTTGCGGGTGTGCGCGAGGCTGAGCTTTTCACATCTACGATCCTCCTGGGCCAGCTTCTGGTTGTACTTGCGCAGCATGGCCAACACCATCTCGGCCTTTACACACACGTTCTCGTAGTTGGCTAGCCGTCGCTCCATCGCCTTCTCCTCGTGCTCGACCGTCATGAAGGTGAGCGTATTCTTACAGAAGCGCTGAACCTATACACACACGCGTCGCATAGGTTAGCCGCTGAACGGAAAACGTGTAGAAGGCAGACTGCAGTGCCGTAACGGGGGGGGGGGGAACGTGATACCTCATCAAGGACGAGGCCAGTGTCGTTCTGGTGCATGGCCTGTTCGATGGCGATGTCTTGGAGTGTGACCGATCCCATGGGAGTGTAATGAGTGTGAAGTGGGAGTGAAGGCGAGGAAGTGAAACGATCGATTGCTGCGAAAGAATCGATGACCGTGAGGAAGAGAGAAGTGGCTGGGGTGCTTTCCAGAGGCAGGATGGGTGAGAGAACAAGGGTGGCAGACGACATGTCGTATTTAATGAGGAACGGAGAGCAGGAGACAGAGAACCTCACACGACCGACGTTCATCTCGCGTGCGATGCTCACTCACCCATCGCACGCCCGAGTCTCCCTAACTCCCAGCGAGCCCAGGAGTTTGGCGCTCGTTGCACTCCGCCTAGCTCGTTCAAAATGGCCGTCCCTGATTGGTTGGCCTCGAGCCCGGACATAGCCTCTGTGAACCAAGGAAGGGGAGCATAGGGGATGGCTTATCACACGAAAGATGAGACGTGCCCCACGGCCACGAAGAGGCCTGGCCAAGGTCGCAACCGGTCAGCACTCCACAATCTGTGGAATGGGCCACGGGCAAAGTGCGCTGTTCCACAAATTTCTCAAGTTGCAGCTCTGAAGGAGTTCGGACATTGGCCAACTGCCATACACGTCTCACAGTGCGTCACATGGAGCGCTGCGGGCGGAAAGGGGTGCGGGTCTTGACCAACAGCTACACTCAAGAAGGGTCGCGGCAGATCTCCAATAATGGACAACTCGTCACAACCCCCCCCCAAACTTTATATCCCCATCTCCGTGATCATGTCCGTCATGGGATGCAAGAGTGCCAGGGAGGCAAGTCCGTTCTTCCTCCTAACCTCCACGCCCCTTCATCAAGAAGACCGGTGTTGTTGCCTTGTGAGCCCACAATTATGGGCGATTTTTTTTTTTGATTGGGCAGTGGGCCGTGTAATCAATGCGCGAGAAAGGCAAGAGAGACAGCATTGTCTGGTTGGGCGGAACACCTGCCACCCAAAGGGGCCGGGTCGTTAAAAGCAGGGTCAGGAGGCAATCAGAAAACAATCAACAAGCCTCGAACAGCCCCAATCAACAGCACCCTTAAAAACTCAGCTCGCTTCGTTACCATCATCGCAATGCAAAGCTTCAAGTTCATCGCCGTCGCTCTTCTCCTGTGCTTCTTCGTTGCCGCCACCTTCGCGCAGTACAACGGCGGAAGCCAGACGCAGCAAGGTGACGCCTCGCTGGCCTCTGGTACGCACCGCACTTCGCTTCTGCTTCTGAGTCTTCTGAGTTGAACTAACTGTCCGCAGGCGAGATTGGGACCTACCACTACAACGAGATCAGGAATGCTATCGAGACCCGTGGTCGTGAGAGCAGGGAGAAGGAGATCGACATCAAGAACCTCAACATCGAGTTCGAGTGGAACTTCCTTATCGTTATCAAGAAGTGGTAACCTCAAGCTACAGACTTACCGCCTGATCGCCACCATCTGTGGAGAGGCCCTCTCGTCCATTACTATAAAATGCTTTTCTCTTTCTTGTTGGCAACAACGTCCCTCTTTCTTTGAAGCACAAGAGGATAGGGCAACGAAATGTAATCAAACAGGCGCGGTTGCTCCTGGCTCTGCGTGTCGTGTGTGCTCATGCGTTGCGCTCCCTTGCACAAGGAGCGGGCGAGCATGGCGCATTTGCCAAGGCTACAGCAATATTCACTATCCAGCGCTACTCCTTGATAGCTCGGGCGATGATTTGGTCAGGCTCATCTGCGAATCCACACCAAAGCAAGTCCCGGGATACATTTGACGCACTTGTGTGGCCTTCGGAGAGTGGATAGTCCATGAACCACCATACTCTTTGCCAGGGTCAGCTGACAGAGAAGTAACTGCATTGGATGGGATCATGCCTCAGCTGTTAAGGGTACACAATGGATGACAGGTGTGGCGCTGTTGTCAACTGCCAGACTGAATGGTCGTTTTCTCACCTTTCTCACTTTTGCTACAGGTTATGGGCCTATCGCCACACTGCATATGACCCCAACTACATTGCCTCTAATGGCAAGCCAACCATCATCCTGTTAGTCTATGTTGATGATCTCATCATCCCCCTCTGCAGCGTGGATGAAGTGAAGAGAAAACTGCATCACTTCCACTCATCCCAAGTGCGTGGGTGGGTGAACAAGTAGGTGAGGTGAGGTGAGTGGGTGAAACAAGGTGGTGACTAGAATGATCAGGGTGTGATGTGAACAAAAACTGGCGAGAGAAGAAGAATGGCTTTTCTCTTTCTTGGCAACTTTCCTCTTCTTTTCTTTTGACGACAAGATGATGAGGGCGAGCAGCAGGCTGCTGCTTCCGACGTCGGCGCCCTTCCGCCAACGCGTTGCCTTGGCTTGCCGCCCCTTCTCTTATGTTCCATCTCCGTGCGTAGGTCCGTCGGCAGCGCTTCGCTTCGTACAGGTACTACTTCTCTTTTAATTTGCATTAATCATCTCTAATTCGTTTTAATCTTTGTCACAAGCTGCCTCCTCCCGCCAGCGTCAATAAACTCCGTTTTGTCCTTCCCGTGCGAAGATTTGCCACCGGCTCTTCCAAATCGTACACTCCAATTTCTTCTTGAAAGGTGCTGCGTGCACCCGCCGCTTGGTGTGCCTTGACCGCGCTGGTTGCGTGTAGAGCAAACGTTGCCCGGCCTCCGGAGCCGAGCGCGCGCGTATCGCTGCCAACTAAGGAGAACGAGGTAATGGTCAAGAAGCTCACCAACCTGCTGCGCAACAAGAATCCCATCACCGCTCGCCAGTTTGTCAGCTTTCTTCGCAAGACCAGCGATCGCAGGTAACAGCCTCCCGCATACGTGGTCTCGGCCGCGAGCGCTGCACCGTCTTCATTCGCTGATTCTCGTTGTCGTCCACCGACGTGCATAGAGAGCCTACCATCCTGTCGGACAAGATCGTGGCGCTGCTGCCACAGCTCACGTTCGAGGACGAGCGAACGCGGGCCAAGGAGCGAGCCGAGCAGCAGCTGAAGGAGCAGAGGAGGGACAAGCGCGAAGCCGGCGCCAAGGCCAAGAAGGCGGCGCCCAAGCGCAAGGAGTCGGCCGAGGAGAAGGCGCGTCAGGCCAGGGAGCTGCTGGTCAAAGAGGACGAAGACGAGCGCCGCAAGTTCACCATCGTCCTGGCCAGCCTGGGCAAGATGCGCAGGATCGAGGGCATGCTCTACGTCTACAACATGCTCAAATCCCGGGAACGCCAGGAGGAGGAGCTGCTGCGCCAGGCCTTTGACGAAGCCGTGGCCAAGTACGTCGTGTGTGTCGAGTGTCGTGTGTCGAGTGTCGAGTGAGTGGCTGACGCGGCTGCGAAACAACACACAGGAAGGAGAGAGCGGGCGCGATGGAAGAGCCGCGGTGGAAGGTGGACGTCTACATGTACAACCTGGTGCTCGATGCCCTCGCCAAGGCGGGCTACCTGGGCAAGGTGGAGGAGGTCCTGCGGGACATGGAGGCCAGCCGGGTCGACAAGGACCGGGTCACGTACAGCGTGCTGTACAACGCCTACTCGAGCCGCGGCGACGACGCCAGGGCCGACCAGGTGTGGCAGGAGATGAAGGACCGCGGCATCGAGATGGACCTCGCCGGCTACAACGGGCTCATGAACACCTTTGCCCGCCGCAACGACGTCGATCGCGTGCTCGATGCCTACAAGCAGATGCAGACGGTGGGCGTTCAGCCCGACCAGGGCACCTTCTCCATACTGCTCGAGTGCTGCGCTCGCGAGGCGCTCGACTTCCGGACTCGGGCCTCCGCTGCAAGGGGCGCCCAGGGAAGGTCGGAAGCCCCGGCCGCGGCCGAGACCGAGGAGGAGGGGAAGAGGGAGGAGGAGGAGGACGTTGGCGACGACATCTACGAGATGGACGAGAAGGAGCAGAGGCGCATCCTGCAGTCGAAGCGGCGGCGAATGGAGGCTCTCATGCGGGCCATGAAGAAGGCGAACGTGCCGTTGGACAGCATCCTCATCAGCTCGATCGTGCGCTGCTACGCCTCGCTGGGCGAGATCGACGAGATGTTCAGCGTAGTGCGCTTCCTCGTGGAGGAGGAAAACATCAAGTTGACCGAGGTAACTCGACACAGCCAACGACCACTGAACAACACACTGCTTGTAGGCTGACACCATGTGTGTGTGTGTGTGTGTGTGTGTGTGTGTGTGTGTGTGTGTGTGTGTGTGTGTGTGTGTGTTGTAGGACAACTACTCGCTGATGGTCTACTGTGCGGGTAGAGAGAAGGCGATTGACGGGCGTCGTCTCAAGGCGGTCTTGGAGGAGATGAGGCGGAACAACGTCCAGCCCACGGCCAAGACCGTCAACGCGGCCATCCACTCGTTCGCCTACGCCGGCCCCGACCGGCTCGAGGCGTTCGTCCTCCCCCCCTCGACGCCGCCGACCGAGCCCGCAGCGGCGCAGGGCAAGGGCACGAAGGCCATAGGCGAGGCCGACGAGCAGGTCAACCTGTGGCAGCTGATCAAGAAGCACGGCGTGTTGGTGACCGACGACATCCTGTTTGACCTGCTCAAGGTCTACGCCACCAAGGAAGGCGCCAACGCTACGGTAGACGGCAACGGCGTCGACCGGGGCGAGCTGCAGCCGCGCACGACACGGCAGCTGGACCGAGGGCGGCTGGGCAGGCTGCTGCAGCGGATGCGGGACGAGGGATTCGGCTCGTCGCTCACGGTCTTCAACTCGCTCATGCGCTTCCACGCCGCGTACGGCGAGAACCGCGTGCGCGAGGTCACCGCCCTCTACAACCAGGTTGGCCTCGCCTCGCCTCGCCTCGCCTCGCCTCGCCTCGCCTCGTCCAAACATGCAGACCACCAGCCAGCTGACAGCCGTGGGTGTACGCCATCGTGCAGATGAAGAAGCGACAGGTGAAGCCCAATCTGCAGACCTATCTGGTGATGGTCGACACGGTCCTGAGCACAGAGCGGCAGGCCATGCTCGCGCAGAAGCAGCCGCCAGCCAGGCACGCGTCCTCCCTGCCACCTTTAATGTTTTAACTGTTGTGTTGATTGGTTGGTTGGCAATTATTGTTGTTTTGTTGTTGCAGCAGCAATAAGCAAGCGGCGCGAGAGGAGGGAGAGAAGGAGCGCGCCGAGCTGTCCTACCTGCTCTTCTCGGAGATGGAGAGCGAGGGCGTGCAGCCCAACCTCAAGCTCTTCAACGAGCTGATCGAGCTCAGCGGGTTCGAGGAGCGACGGCGCAGGGCCAAGGACGCCGCCGCGTCCGGCGCTGCTGCGGCCGCCGGCCGGTCCACCCTGGGCGAGGAGGAGTTCAGGCAGAAGGTCATCTCCATCCTCAACGAGATGAAACGACTGGGCGTTAGGCCCAACGCCAAGACTCTCAAATGGTACACTTTCTTCCTCTTTTTTTTTTTTTTTTTTGTTTTTATTGCATTGTATTTATTTGTTCTTTACGCTTTTGGTAGACAATACTCGTATTTCCTGATATTTTTATTTTATTTTATTTTATTTTTTGCAATGGAAAGTCGCTCACTCTTTCGGTGCAGTATCTCCACTGCCTGCGCGGTGGCGGGCACCGACGAGACGCTGGGCCCGGCCATCTTCGAAGAGCTGCCCCGCCTCTTTGCTTGACGGGTGGAGAAGTGAGAGCCAATGGCAGTTTTTTGTTCGAATTTTATTTTCTGGAATGTTTACTCAACTCCGTGGAATGCTCCGGAGTAAAGAAAGAAAAATATAAAAACGGGCTGGCCCGTCCTTGCCGTGTCATTCTGACCCTCCGCACTTCCGGGAAGGATCTCCTCCCTCCGTCTCCGTTCTATCTCTTACCTCTAGTGCCCGGGTCCACTCCGTCACCACAGCCTCTACATATACTCCGTGCACAGGTATAACGCCCACTCGATGTGTCCTACAGCAACTGCAGTAGGATCTGTGCTTCTGCAGACTTTGTTGGAGGCGATCTTGCAGTTTGTTCGTGTTCATCTTGAACTCTTTGTTGACCAACCGGAGTGCAAATCGCTCTCGTTGCATCGAGTAGAGGCCAATTCTGCACACATCTTATTTTTATTAATTTATTTTTAATCTACGGTTTCATCATCTGACTATGGTCGCTTTCGTGCATAGAGATGGAAGAAAAGCAGCAGTCACCGCGTACCGGACGTCGCACGTTCGGCGAGACCTTCCCGAAGGGCGTGCAGCTCAGCGAGGAGACCGTGCGCCTTCTCGAGCGCAAGAACAAGAAGCGCGAGGCCCTCACCTTTGACGAGGTCACGCTCGAGGACAAGCCCTCCATGTTCCACCCGAACGAGGTCAACGTCCGTTCCTTCATCACGCGCAAGATCAGCCTCAAGAGCTGCGGCATCCTCAGCGCTGCCATGGTACCGCGAGCCTACACCGCCCCTCCCCTCGTCGTATGGCCTGACCGTGACATTGCGATGCGCTTGCATTTGCGTGTCTACCTGTGTAGGACACGGTGACCGAGCAGGAGATGGCGCTCGCCATGGCCAAGAACGGCGGCATCGGAGTCCTCCACAGGAACCTGGACGCGCAGGCGCAGGCCCAGATGGTCAAGTGGATCCGCAAGAAGATCAACTCTGACGGCATGATCGACAAGCCCATCACCTTCCGACCCAACGACTACTACTCCTACCTTCAAAAGGTTTGCTCTTCTCTCTCTCTCTCTCTCGCAAACGCTTTCCCCTTTGGCTCGTGTGTAACGATCGGCGTGGCGGGTCATCAGGAAGTGGCGATCAGGCGGTGGACCTTCACGAGCTTCCCGGTCGTGGACGAGTCAGGCAAGCTGCTGGGCCTGATCACCCGCGACGAGATGGACTTTGTCAACACCGACGACAACCCCAGGCTCGTCGACATCATGAAGAAGCTGGACCAGATCATCACCGCCCCCGAGGACACGTCGAGCAACGAGGCCTACCGTATCATGAAGGAGAAGAAGGTCAAGAAGCTGCCCGTCGTCGCCAAGACCGGCGAGCTTAAGGGTAAGCTCCCCAAGTTGTGTTGTGTTTTGTTGTTGTGTTGTGTGTGCTCATTTGCGTTTGACTGCGCGGCGGGCAGGCATGTACGTGTGGGGCGATCTCAAGAGGGACGTCAACAACAAGGACAAGTTCTCGCTCGACGACGAGGGCCACTTCCTGGTGGCCGCCGCCATCGGTCTGGGCAAGGACGACGTCGCGAGAGCCGAGCTGCTGGCCGCCAACGGCTGCCGTGTCCTCGTGCTCGACTCCTCTCACGGCGCATGCAAGCCTGGTGCGTGTCCACTCCCCCTTCGCTCCGCACAGCGTTCCACGACGCGGACAGGTTGCTCACGATCATCGATTGCCGTGCCAATGGTGCAGCCAAGGAACAGATCAGAGCGATCAGGGCCAAGTTGGGCGACAGCGTGGAGATCATCGCGGGCAACATCGCCTCGTACGACTCAGCCATGTATCTTCTCGAGGACGAGCAGGGCGCGCGTCCCGATGCCCTCAAGGTGCCCCTCACCCTCCCTCTCCTCTTTCCCTTGGCCGAAGATGCTCAAATTTAACTGCAATACGACTGCTTGTATGAGCTCACCTTCAACAACAACTACTCCTGAGGTCTCTTATTGATATTGAGTTATTTATTTAATTAATTTTTTTATTTAGTTCACTTATATTAATTCGTTTGAAAATGTTTGTCGGCAGGTGGGCATTGGACCGGGCTCGATCTGTACCACGCGCAGCGTTACCGGCCACGGTATCCCGCAGGTCACCGCCATCTTCCAGGTCTGGCGCGCCGTGCAAGGTTCGACCCACAAGCGTACACGGCCACCCACGCAGACCTGGGGATGGCTAACGCGTCTCTGCTTTTTTTCCAGACTTTGGCAAGAAGACCGGCTACTACGTGCCGATCATTGCCGACGGAGGCGTGCGCAGCTCCGGCGACATCGTCAAGTGTCTGGCCTCTGGCGCGTCGGCCGTCATGCTCGGCTCCATGCTCGCCGGCACTGAGGAATCGCCCGGTACGCTTCCTCCATCCGCCGCTTGTTCCGTTGCCCGGGACTTGTTTGCTCACGAACACAACACACACACACACACACACACACAACACACACACACACACACACACACACACACACACACACACACACACACACACACACACACACAACACACAACAGGTCTGGTCATCATGAAGAACGGAAAGAGCTACAAGACCATCCGTGGCATGGGCTCGCGTGCGGCCATGGAGTCGAGGAGCGGCAGCCGCGGGCGCTACTACCGCGACGGCGCCAACCAGGCCGAGGAGCTCACGACGGGCCAGGCCCAGAAGATGGTGCCCGAGGGCGTCGAGGGCCTCGTCGAGTACAAGGGCAGCGTCGTGCGCGTGCTCAACGTGCTCGTGGGCGGCATCCAGGCGGGGCTCGCCCACACCGGCGCGGGCGACATCGCTACGTTCCAGAAGCAGGCGGCCCTGTGGACGCAGGGCTTTGCTGGCATCGCCGAAGGCAACCCGCACGACATCACCGACGTCAGAAACTGAACGGGAAAAAAAGCAAAATCAAATAAATAAATATTTAATTTTAATAATAAATAATTGATGAGGCTGTATGCTACAAGCTACGGCGAACCGCGGAACGTCCACGCGCGAGGTCTGGGCTGGGAGAGTTGAGGTGGAGCAGTCGTGCAGTTGACGAGAAGCGCGTGAAAACTGGCCAGAAGGTTGCGCGCCTTCATGACGCCTCACGTCCACTTAAAGAGAGGTAGCGGGTCCGTCGATTGCGTATCTCTCTACACGAAGCAATACTACTACAATGGACAGGAGAGAAAGAAGAAGGTAGGGACAGTGCTGGCGTGAGGGGGCGGGCAGCGAATGGCATTGCCTGACCACTATCTCGTGTACAGGGACTGGGAGCGGGCTCGCGAGGGCGTATGGGATGAAGATGAAGAACTGATCGACGAGCCGCCGCTGCCCGAGCGTCTGGGCAAGAAGGTCAAGCGCACAAGCCGCGAGATTGGCGAAGACCTGAGTGGCGAGGTCGAGAAGCTGGGCGGGCGCCTGCGCGGCTGGAGCCAGGACGTCGGGCGCAAGGCCGAGCGGCTGACTGAGGGCCTGGGCGACGGCATCGAGCGCGCCGGTCGGTCCAGCCGCCGCTGGCTCTCGGACGACGAGTCCGACGAGCGGCCGAGGAGGGGCGACAGGAAGTGGAGGAAGCAGAAGGAGAGGCAGAGGCAGAGGCTCGAAGAGATCGACGACGAGGTGCGCTTGAGGTCAGAGAAGGCCAAGGAAAAGATCAGGCCCAGGCTCGCTGAAGTAGAGGAAGAAATAGGAGGAGAAGAAGAGGAAAACGGTAGGCGAGGATGGTCGTGGTTCGGCTGGGGAGGCAGTAGAAAGCCCGAGAGAGAGGAGGAGCTCCCCGAAGATCGCATCGCAGACGTCAAGTTCAACGTGCGTCCCCACATCAAGACACGCAGGAACAACTGCTTACCTTTCGTTGTACAACGTGTTGGTATGTACAGAGCGACGTGGACATCGTCTGCATCGACTCCAGCATCGCTTCCGAGCAGGCCTTCCGCTACGCGCTCAGGTATGCGGGTTGGGGTAGGGCTAGCGAAAACGTAGATTGTAGGGCTCACTTCCTCCGCATTATCAACGACCAGGAACATCCCGCGCCGCCACACTCTGCTGCTGGTCCACGGCATCTTCACGCCGCCGGGCGCCGTCGATAGCAAGCTCGAAGACGAGAAGGAGATGCTTCGCGTGAAGGACAAGTTCCAGAGCCTCTGTCGGAGAAACGGCGTACGTCGGCCTCACACACTCACCACCTGGCATGGCTCGCTGTCGCGCAGAAGGCTGCCTGTGGTTCCAGGGCCAGTCTCATACACACACACACACACACACACACACACACACACACACACACACACACACAACAGAGGCGCTGCGCGTACCGCGAGTTTGAGTTCACGACCAACAACGAGCTTGGCGAGAAGGTGTGCCGCATTGCCGACCGTCAACACGCCGGCAGTGTCATCCTGGGCAAGAGGGCTGAGGCCTCCGAGCTCAGAAGGTCCGCCGTCGCATGCGTCTCCCTCTCTCCCCCCCCCCCCGCACCAGAGTTGTTGGTGTGCTGACGTCTCGTTGCGCTACCCTCCTCTCCCCACAACCACAAGGGCTGTGCTCGGCTCGCCGTCGCTGAGCGTCATGCAGGAATGCGATGTCCCGGTCACCCTGATCGCCGAGCGGAAGGAGGGCTCCCTCGATTGAGAGTGCGCAGCCGCCGATCGTCAGAGCGCCAAACAACACAAGAGCAAAGGACCAGTGGGGAGAACAATAAATCAACAAATAAATATCAACTTCATGTCCATCCAGCCTCTACGCTACATCGAGTGAAGCCAAGCAGGAGATTCTGGATCAGTTGTCCTGCTTCATGCCCTGGATCGTCACCACAATGTTGCGCGCGGCTGTTGTTGTTCTCAACGGTCAGCTGCACAGGCGCCTGCGACGGTTACAAGAGGGTTGGTCTAACGTACATGGGTGGTCGCGGTGCTCGCAGAGCCAAATGCCCTGCCACGTGCCCAAGTGGAAGCTGCCATCGGTGATGGGAATCGTCACGCTGGCGCCCAAGAGCGATGCCTTTACGTGCGCTGATTTTGTTTTTGAATTCGAATTTGTTCAAATTAGGTAAATTCAAAGCGAAAATAAAAATCGATAAAAGCAGAGTGGGTGGTGGTACCGGGCATGTCGTCCTTGCCTTCCATGGAGTGCCGATACCGAACGCCCTCTTCAGGTGCGATGCGGTTCAGCGCATCTTCCATGTCGCGTCGCACATCGGAATCGTAGTTCTCGTTGATGGAGAGAGAGGCCGAGGTGTGCAAAATGAAGAGATGAGCCAGGCCCACCTTGAATGGCCGCAGATTTTCTTTGCCAATCGCCCTAACCACCTCATCAGTCACCAAATGGCACCCACGAGCTTTGGCCCGCACTGAAATCGTCTTCTGGAACCAGCCTGTTGCCATCTTTTCTACCTGGCCTTGCTTCGTGTGAGCTTTGTGGCCCGAGGTTCAGACGATCAAGCGAATCAAAGAAATTCGAGCGGAAGCTTGGGTAAGATTGAAGAGATACCATACAGAGAAGAAGTATGTACAAAACAGACGAAGGGATAGCGTCAATAAGAGGAGGAATCAGGAGAGACGCCCAGCCGAGCGTCAACCGCAGCGCGTAGCGAACGGCGTGTGTGCGGATCCGTCAGGAAGTGGCCGTAGGGGATCGGTGGCAGCAGGGTCGGGTCGTGAGGCAGTATCTCATCGACCACCGCCAGCAACCACTGGCTCTGTGACCCAAGATCATTAGGTGTGAGTCTATGTCGCTTCTCCTTTCATCTTCGACAACAAGGAGGAGACGATGAATCAAGGCACAGTACCGTTCCTGATGACGAGTAGAGGATCTGATGTCGGGTGCGTGCGCTGACCGACTGGCCTGGCTCCTTGGCGATGTAGCGGCCCTCGACGACGAACGCCCGCCCGACTGGCGTGGGCGACATGCTCACAATCTGGGCCAGGATGCCCACCATGACGTCGAACGTGCCCTCGCACACATCAGACGAGCTGCGGCCCACCAGTTCGCTGGGCTGGAAGCCCAGCAGCGAGCTCAGCGACGGAGAGACGTAGAAGATCGTCGCCGGCTCCAGCTCGTCAAACGTTCGAGGTTCGTTGATGCGGGCCACCAACATCATCTGCCTGTGCCCCATAACGCGCCAGTCGGAGAAGCGTGAGAGGCGGTTCGACCCATAAAACCACCCTCCACTCACTTCACCCGCTCATTAGCGCCCTGGAATGCAGCTGGAGCCCCATACCCGAGGTCTTCGATGATGCAGCCCTCCTTGCTGAAGTCGTAGCTGGTCAGGAACGGCAGGAGTCGCAGCACGGAGGAGCGGAACACGTTTCGCATCGCCACGGGCCTGCCCAGGTCGGGAGCGGGGGGCAGGGATAGGGACAGGGGTAGGGGCATCGGGGGCGGAGGGACCGGGCCGGGCGCCGTGGGACCGTCCTGTAGGTGTGGCGCGCCACGATCGGAGCCGATCTGGGCGAGGACGGCATGCATCTGCTGTAAGCTGCGCTTCTGGGCATGTGCCAGCTTCTTGAGCTGGCTTCGCTGCGCGTGGTGCATCATCTCAAGCCGGCTGTCCAATTGGTCCCTCTTCCGCTTGAGGGTCTCCACAGTGTCTCCTATCTCTCGGTTGTGTCGCTTCACCTCGCGAAGCTCGTCCATCAGCAGCACCAGCAGCTGGCCCATGCCTTGGGACTGGCCAATCAAAATCCAGTCCGTCAGGCATCTGCGTCTGCATGACGAGAGAAAAGGGGGCTGGTGGCACCTCCTCGAGCGAGTCTTCCAGGGAGCGCTCGATCTGGGTGCAGAGATCCTCATCGCTTCTCGGAGGCTCGTTGTCTTCATCATCTACGCATCCGTTCAGCATCGGTCAGCGTGGATCAGATCAGCTTTAGTTCCATTGCAAAGCTGCAACAGAGCTGCACGAGAGTCCACGGGAGGATGCCTCACCTTCCTCGCGCGGGAGCGAAGCGGGCGAGCGCGCTTGCTCGATGACTCTTGTGGGCACGAGCGGCAGGGCTTGCGGTTGCAGTGGCGCAACCGAGGATGGATTGCGTGGCCTTCCCCTCTTCCTCAGCACCTGCGGCTGCTGGCAGGCGTCTGCCCTCCCGATCCTCACGCAGCGGCTGCACGGTTGTTTCCTGCGCGTCACAAGGCAGTGCCCGTTTGCGCAAAGCTCATCACAAGGAGAGGGAACCATCGCGAAGGTAGTACCGGTCACATGCCGTGTGAGCCTCTCGGCAAGCCACACACCTGTGCCTGGGTGGTGGATTAGCGCTCTGGGACATAATGTGTGCTCACTAACGATGTGGTCGGCAACTGGCACGCGTGTTGCGTGATGATTTTGCGATTCCTCCGCGGGGACAAATCGAAATAAAGACGGCAGGCCGACGCGGAAAGTAATAGAGCGCGCCAATCGCAAAAAAGAGCACGCCCGCATATCGGCGAGACCAGCGAGACTGGTAGGGATGCTGGTGGGTCCACCCTGCCAGTCAGAAAGGGACTGAAGAAGAGGCTTCTTTTTCTTTGGCTTTTTGGCTCCAAAAACGGGAAAGGGGTGGTTGGCCGTGTCGGCGTGGTCGATAACATTACAGCACCACGACAGCACACAGCATGCTGAGGGCCGCACGTGTAGTAGTTTGGGGGGCCATTTTGCTGGCGCTTGCGCTCGCTGCCGCAGGTACAAAGCTGCTGCACGAGTTAACGGAAGGGTAGAGCGCACTTGATTAACTTGTGTTGAACTCCTCCAAAACCACAAACCTCTAAGTAGAAGGGGCTTGTCCCAATCCTCTCCCCCACGCCGTCGTTCCTGCCGGGTGAGCCCCCAACCCCACAAACCCTCGGCCACTTCATCAACAGTGCCAGAACTAAATCAATAAAACCTGCCGCACCAGGTTCTGCCCGTTCGTGTGGGCCGATGGACTGAACGGTCCTCGCGGCATGGCGCGCGCCACTAACAACGACCTCCTCGTAGTGGAGCTGGGCCTGGAGCAGGTTACCGGTAACTGCCCCCCCCCCAATCCAACATGCCGCGCATATCACGGATAGCGCAAGCCCCAGTGGGGTTCCACTCACCGCGCACCGCCCCCTCATTGGTCGCGCTGTGGCTTGCGCAGTGCTGTGGGACGACAACCGCAACGGCGTGTCGGACCAGAACGAGAGGGCGGTGCTGGCCAAGGCGGATGGGATCAACCACGCCGTCCTGATCAATGGCCGTGCGTTGCCGCTCTCACTTGGTCACTGCTCCTCCTAACCTCGCGCATGCAGCCTACATGTACGCCAGCAGCGCGTCGACCGTCTACAGGTGGCCCTACCGCGCGGGCATCCGTAAGAGCCTCGGCGCTCCCGAGGTAGCTCTCTCCCCAGCGAAGCAGCGCGCTGGCAGAGGCCACTACTTGCGCCTGACCGGGGGGGGGGCAACAGGTGGTGGTGAACAACATCCCCACATGCTGCGACCACGTGACCCGTGCGCTCGCCTTCGACTCCAACGGCCGCTTCTACGTGCAGCTCGGAAGCGGATCCAACATCGACCCCAACTCCACCGTACGGCGCCCGGCCTTTTACTCGTCGCCTGGTCGCTGAGAAGCCCTGCCTCCGTCGTCGTCGTTGATGTTGTTGATGTTGTCGCTCATATCCCGCGTGCCCATACACACGCGCGCACCCCGCTCTGCAGCAAGCCAGGATCCACCGCTTCAACATCACCTCGGTACCCACGGGCGGGCTCCTCTGGACACAGGGCGAGATCTTCGCCGATGGCCTCCGCAACGAAGTCGGACTGCGGTACACATCACACACGCGCACAACACACAGCGCGTACTGGCGCGTATGAACTGAAGGCGCGCTTGCTTGTGGTGAGACAGCTTCGACAAGCGGGGTAGGCTGTGGGGAGTGGAGAACGGCATCGACAACGTCTTCAGGGCTGATCTCGGCGGCGACATCCACAACAACAATCCCTCCGAGGAGCTCAACCTCTTCTACCCCGAGCTCCCCGGTCTGTTCTACGGCTACCCCTACTGCTGGAGCCAGTACAACCTGACCACGGGCAAGCCGCCCGGCACCCAATGGGCCACCGATCAGTTCCTCCACGACGGCACCCACACGTACTCATTCCTCTTTTTCGAGTTTATTGTTAATTTTATTTAAACATTACATTAGTATTTTTATTATAATTATAATTTTGCTAAATGTTGTGCTTGTGGCCTCGATCAGGGATGCTTGGTGCCAGGATCCCACCAACGTGCAGAAGCCTCGCCTCAACATGCAGGCCCACTACGCCCCGCTCGACATCTTTTTCTACGACAGGGTAACCCATTACTTTGTCTTCCCCCAGCGTTGACTCGTGTCCCTGCCACAGCGGGGCTTGCACGCTCAACCTATTATCTCACACACTCACTCACCAGAACGGCGGTTCGCGCTTCCCCGCCGATCTCGATGGCGACGCCTTTGTGAGCGCACACGGATCCTGGGACAGGTACGGCCTTGTTGGCACTTGTACATGCAGCCGGGAACAAACTGAGCGGTCGACCGCCCGCGCGCACTTGCAGGGACCCTCCCGTGGGTTATCGCGTCCTACACGTCTTCTTCGACAAGAGCGGTATGCCCATCAAGTACGAGCCCTTCCTGGCCTACGAGGGGCCGGGCGACACCGGTGCGTGCCCTCCTCAATATTCCCCAATTATTCGGGGTTGTAGATCTCCCGCCTGGGCAACGCGCTGACGGGCGCGCTCCTGCTTGTCGACAGGCGATAACTGGCCCCACCGGCCCGTCGGCCTGGATGTTGGCCGCTGCAGCGCGTTCGGGGAGTGCTTGTACGTCACCTCCGACGCCTCTGGCGTAATCCTTGCCGTGGGCTATGACTCCGCTTAATCTCTCCTGTGCCCGCCCTATCCTATCACCTGGCCTCTTCTGTTGTATTAACTTAATACAAGTTGAACATTTGATAAAAAACGTGACTAAACGGTCACTGCGTCCTTCCTGGCTGTGTCAAGGCAGTTGTCACCCACGGGACGTTCAAGCTCGATTTCCGCAACGGAGAAGCCCTTCATACACAATTAACATTGTTGTCAAGAAGATGGTTGGCAGGCGGATAGGACGTCTTATCCATTAGCGCACCAATCGCGGCGCGCAAAGAAATGTGCCGACAAGCGCCGAGAGAACAACTAGCCCCGGAAAGACAAACGCCTCGATCAACCACCAACCGTGAACACAAAGCTAGTTATGAAGAAGCCTTGCCCACAAGCCTTGGCCCTCGTCCTGCTCAGCCTCGCTCTGGCCAGCGTCGGCGAGGGAGCGATCTCTACTCTCACAATCACCGACGTAGGCGGTGAGGGCTGCTACCCCGACGTCACGCTCATGGAGCCCGGCCAGTGGCCCACCTGCACCAAGGGGGATGCGGCCTGCCATACCCGGGCCACCAAGAGGTGCGCCCCCTCCCACACCACTGTGATCGCAAGCGGAGCTTTCAAGTGAAGTTTGTTGGTGACGACCTATCTCGTGTGAGGTTAGGTCGGCGAGCCTGGCGCCCTTCGACGAAGAGCTGACGCTGGCCTTCCGTGGACCCATGGAGCTGTCCAATCTCGCCGTGTACTACCCTAATGACGCTTCGTCGTCTTCCGACTGGACAAGGCAGTCCTACTGGACGCCCGACTCCACTTCCAACGTTGTGTGGTTCAACAACCTGGGAGGCGGGGCGAGCGGCGAGTGGTCCATCTGCGGCGGCAATTCGCAGTCGTACGCTTCGGCCAACGGCTCCATCTCGGCAGCCTCTGCACAGCAGTTCGGAGGCTCCCTCGCTAACGAAGTCGCCGTTAACGCGCTCACCGCTCAAGCGTGCTCCGGCACCGCCTGTGGTATGGCACACCTCCCTTGCGCTTTTTGCGTTGAAGCTGATTGGTGGAGGTTTGTTGGGTTGATGCTACAGGGCCCTTCTTCAGGCCGGTGAGCAACCACGGCTGGGCGGGCGCGTCAGGAGGAGCCAAGGCCTTCGTAGTGCGCTTGTCGATGCCCAACTACTCGGGGCCCGCGGGCGGCTACTACAACAACGCGCCGGCCTTCTGGATCCTCAATGCCAAGATTGTCCACACAGCCCAGTTCGGTTGCAACTGCCGCGGGACCGGCCCCAAGGGCTGTGGCGAGCTCGACGTTCTCGAGGTGCTGCCCGAAGAGGATCTCAACGTGGCCACCTCGACCATCTACTCCTTCCGTGGTGCTATTGGCGGTGGCGCCAATGCCTTTGCTCGACCCACAACGGTATGCTGCTGACTCAGTCAGCTCAGTGCTCCCCAACGGTCATCTTGACCCGTCAAGTCGTGCCATGTGGCGCAGGCGACCACCTACGCAGTGATCTTTGACCCAACAGAGGGCCTGGGCAGGGTGCAGATCACCATCCTCGACGACTCTTTCACCTTCCCGTCGACCGTGGCCAAGTCGACCATCGACACGTGGAACTCACACGTGGGCTTCAACATGGTATCTCACCACCAGAAAGCCTCTCCTCTCTCGTGCGCGCTCAGTCATCTGACATTCGCATCATCACAGAGCATGGCGAACCGCGTCCCGAGCCCCAACCCCTATCCCTGTCCTGCGGACACTTCGAGCAGCGCTTCCCGCTTGTCTTCAGTGCTCCCGTTCTTCTGAGCCAGCGGTCTCACCGTTTTGTGTAAGAGTAGAGCAGCATGCTTGGGACAAAACATCAGCAACTTGTTTGCTTGTGATTATGATTGATTTCATTGTATTTGTGAAGGTGACACGGACGCATTACCGCTCGGTCACTCCTGGTCGAGCAGGGACGGGTTGGCAAACACCTCGCGCAGCACCTTGGCCATGGCTCCGCCCTGTGGAGTGAGAAAGAGGTCACAACAAAAGGAGACGAGAGCCACTTTCGAGGCCAATGCAGAAGTGAAACCTGCGCGCCGTCGAGGAAGCGGTGATCGATGGTGCAGCACAGCTTGAGCTTCTTGATCACCTTGGTCTCGCCCTCCTCGACCTTGACGCCCTCGTGGATCGCACCTGGCCAAACAACGTTTCACAAAAATGCCAATAACCGTCAATTGCAACGTTTGTGGCGACAATCAAAAGCGGGCACGCCCCGTACCGATGAGGACGAGAAGAGGGACGCGGGCGAAGGGAGTGAAGGGCGCAAAGGCCTCGTCCAAGCCCAGCATGCCCACGGACGTGATGATGCACGAACCAAACGGGTGGGGCTCCACTCCTACACGCCGTTGCACGTTCGGTTAAAAAAATAAATCCGAAATATAATTTACAAAAAATAAAAATAAAATGTTAATAATTTCATAAATAAAGCGCAAGAAGGGGTGAGAGTACCCAGGGCGGGAATGGAGAGGCCCAGGGCGCCAGCAGCGTAGGCGGCGGTGTTCACCACGAGCCTGCCGCCGAAGCGTGCTGTCAGCGGAGGGACCAACGGTCGGTGAGGAGGAGTGGCGATGCGTTACCTGATGAGCCACGTCGGGAGCAGCTTGAGCGGGCCCATGCTCTTCTTGAAGTTCTCGTCCGTGCCCTTGCGCAACCGCTGGCTGCCGGCATCGAGCTCGGTGGCGATCTGGTCCACGCCCTTCTTGTCGATGTTGCTCACCTTGACCTTGGCCAGGTTCTTGCCGCCCTCGACCATCGCGAGGAAGCTGATGTCGATCGTCTGCACGCGGAGGCGCACGCGCGTCCGTCAGTCGTGTCTCCCTTCGGCAAGTATATTACAAAAAGTTTTATTTTTTGATTTTGTAATTGATTATAATTATAAATTTATAATTATAATCAATTATTAGAAAAAATAGTTTAAAAAAATAAAACGTTTAAAACACATGGAAACCGAACCTTGAACGAGAGGAAGCGGTCGAGCACGATGCGACCGTTGAGTCCCGGAGCATCGCGCAGGGCCAAACCAAGCGCTGCGAATGGACGGATTGCATCGTGTCACGACACGATCAGGCGACGCCACGAGTTCGGTGGGCCAATCGAGGGACGAGGCGCGTACCCTTGCCGACGACGTGGGTGATGGTGATGTGCTGCTTGGTGGTTTTTCGCTTCTCGTCAATGTATCTTTGAACCTGTCGCACACACGCACACGACATACACAAAATCAAGGCGAGCGGATGAGTCGACGACGAGAAGAGCGTTCTGCTCCGGAAGGAGGCGTGAGGCGTGAGCGACGGACCTTGGTGGCGTCCAGGGAGATCTTGGCGTGGATGCTGCCCTCGGTGGGCTCACTCCACGTAGCGATTTGCAACTAAAGAGAGCGAAGAGAGAGAAGTGGTGCCAGAGCACGCAGCGGCCAGCAGGGAGAGGTGGGTAGGTCAGCGCCCCACATGCACAAGAGGAGGGAGTGGGAGAAGGAGGAAGCGGGGAGGCGTGCCTTCCTCCGAATGGTCATGCCGGCAGAGGCCCACCAGAACCAGAAGAGAAAGAAGAGGCCGAGGACGGTGTAGACCAGCGACGCCTGCGGCGTGCCCCAAACGGCATACACGGCGAGGCCCGCCAGCACCAAACGCATGTTGGACTGATGCATGGTTGGTTTGTCTGGCGCGGCAACAAGCAGCATTAACAGTGAATGATTTGTGGTAGATAGAAGATGAATGAGCGAACATCACCTCATCTTTAATGAAATGAAATTACCAAATGAAAATTTGCAACAAATTGAAATGATGAGCAATGGATTTAGGGCCACCGTTTCAGGCGCGCGAGTGCGAGCGCTTGGTATGGTCCCGGACAGTGCCGTACCAGTTGCTTGTGGAAAACGTCACGGAGGAAGAGGCCAAGGACGCAAGGGAGACCGACGCCAAAAATTGGCAACTTCGAACGAGGGCCAACCACAGGTCGTACAGCCGCAGCACAGGAATTCTGAGCAGCAAGGACGGCAAACTCGGGTTGTGCCCGTACGTTGAGGGAAAGCAGACAAGTCTAGGATGCACCAGTCGTGGGCGGCCACTTGAGCGGTTGGTTGATATTACATGATATGGTGGGAAAATGTACAAGTGTCTGCCCTCGCGCTTCTCTTTTTGCTCCTCTTCCTCTGCTCTTCCTCAAAAACGATGGGTAGGTTTGAAGTGGCCTAGTTGTAGGGATCATCGACCTTGGAGAGGAGAGTGGCCATGAGGATGGCGAAGATGATGAGGGCCAGGAGGAATATGGTCAGCCACGCCATGTGGCACACGGACGAGCTCTGGAAGAGAAACCCCTTCAATCGCTGCCATTTAGCTCCTAGGGCGGCGCATCCCCTCTTCAGAGGCGGGCAGCACGGCAGTCGCTGGCACAGCCCACAGCAGCAGAAAATCTTCTCGATTACGCCGCCCAGTTTGGCGCATCTCGATTCCGAGGGCGCGTAGGACCGCAATGGTGGGGCGCTGCCGCTGGAGGATGAGGTGCCTGCTTCGGGATCCTCCACGAGAGGCTTGTAGAGCTGATTGTACGACATCGCGGTAGCTTTACGAGCCTCGTCCGCCGAAAGCGCTCTAAAATATATTTTATTTTTAATTGTCGCGGAGCAACGGATCGGAATGCTGAGCACGAACGGAAGCAAACGAAGGCGGCCTTTTCTTGTTCTTCTCCCTTCCTATCGCCAAGAGCACCAGGTCACTACTACGTTGTACTGTGGCGAGCGGGCTTACAATCGCTGTCACTGGTTAGTCCCTTACCCATTTTTCTCATCACCAACCACATGATGTAAACAATTGCTCTAGAATTTTTGATTTCCTTGTGAAAACACATACACGGAAGACTGATTACGCCTTAAGCGCTGATTACGCTCCCTTCAACAACCATTTCGCTAACCGTGGAAACGAAATAGGTGTTGCCCGCCCCGCCCAGAACTGGGCAGCTGTCACAGCGCGTGGTACGTTTGTGGTGTTCTATGTTTTTTGCCAATAAATGAATTCTTCCTCCATAATCCGCTTGGGTTTGCGATCGCCAGCGTATTCATCTTGTCATTAGCCATAATAATACTCGAATGTATGGGTTGTTGTACACGCTGCGCCTTTTCATTGGGGTTGCAAGCATAAATACGAGGTCACACATCAACAAAAGAGTTTACAACGACACCCTGCTCTTCGTCTGCCTCCTCACTGGTATCCTTTGTCGCCCAGTTGTCGTTGTGGCCCACCAAGAGGAGTGCTTTCGGCGGAGACCATCGACGAAGGGGAGCCACGCAGGAGCAGGCTCACTGGTAGTGCTCGATCTCACCCACGCGGTCGGCGCGGTACGCAGCAGTGTCGGCATGCGACGGAGCAGCGTTGGACTCGAACTCGCCCGACTGGAGCTCGCCAACACGGTCGGCACGGGAAGCGGCAGTGTCCGCCTGAGAGGGGGCGGCCTCCGAAGCGAACTCGCCGGACTGCAGCTCACCTGGAGGTTAAGCGTCGACAAGTCAACTGGGTCAGTCGCACGCCGAGCCCCTCGTTTCGACGAAAATGGGGGGGGGGGGTAAAATTACCGACGCGATCAGTTCTGTAGGCGGCGGTGTCAGCCGACGAAGGGGCAGCGTTGGACTCGAACTCGCCGGCGTCCGCCTGTCGGTCGTTGGTGAAGCTGGCGGCGCTCTTGGGCGCGGTGCGGGCGTCACCCTTGTGGGCACCGACGAAGCCGGACTGCACCTTGGGGGCGGAGGTCGCCTTGGCGATAAGAAGTGAATCAGCTCCAACCTGAGGCTTGCCGCCAGAGCCCTTCTGGACAGTCGTCTGCTGCGAAGCACGAGCGTCCTTGGCAATCTTGCCAGCCTTCATCTGCGAAGCCATCGTGAAGTTCATCTTCTGCTGGGGGGTCTATGTTAGACACTACGCCACGAGGGCCGCGGGTTCGGTGTAGGAAAAGCGTACTCAGAAGTGAGTTGGAGGCAAGTGTTACTGGATGGTGGGGATGTGTTGTACACAAAGTAGAGTGAAGAAGAATGACGAGAAAAATGGCCTTGATAAGCCCACGGTCGTCAGCTACCAACAAAACAGCCAGCGGGTCATGGAGCGGGAGTACCGAAGCGGCAGTGGCGTACACTTGGCCGCAGAGTTCTCTCGCACTAATCTCCCCTTGAGCGCGACCTTATCGGAGCGTTCTCGCTCGTTCACCACTTGGCATTAAATGGCGATTGGCCCAGACTTTCTCCGTTTGAGCCACAGGGGATGTTTGACCGCCTTGACGACTTTTTCAACAGCCAGTAGGATCTTTCTCCCATCTCGTTGTGTCTGCTCGCGCCATTCTCTCCGCCTTTCCTTCGCCACCAGACATTTCGGTCTCCTTTTGCAGTGGCCACAGGTTCATCTGGGCTGGGCTTGCTTCATGACTAGATCCAAGTCTTCTCCTCCAAGTACGGGAACAGTGGATCACCCACCGTAAGTGAGAAGATGGCCAACGCGGATCCTCTTTCTCAACGACTTGACACCCGTTCGTTCGCTTCTCCTCTTCCCCATTCTCCGCTTTTGCTATTGACATTCTCTTTCTTACAGACGCCTTCAAGGACGAGCTTCACCTTCAAGGTAGGTTCTCCCACCAACTGATGGAGCTTCTTTCCCGCTCCAAGACTCACCTCCGCCAGGGCTTGCTCTGCGGGCTTTGCCCTACGAACGGCTCAAAGCGGCAGCCAGCGTGCACGTCTCTGGACTGTGGCTGGCGGACAACCAGCTGTCGCACAGCCCCAACCTGCTGCAGGAGCTGCTGGAGAGCTTCCCCGGATTGTCCCTGCTCGATCTCGAGAGTAACAACCTCACATGTGATCACCTGCGTCTGCTGCCAAGCGCCGAAGAGACAGACCGCCAGCGGTGGGAGCGACGGTTCGTAGAGCAAACCCTGAGCGAAGAGCGCACCTCATCAACCTCGCCATCCTCATCTCCAAGTAGCACCAACACATGCACAACGCCCGTTCGGGCGCTTGAGCACCACTGCCGAGCAGCGACAAGGCAAACGGGGGGAAGCCCCTCAGTACAGCTGTCGTGCTTCTTCTGCAGCATGCGGGTGGTCTACCTCGACTGCAATCGCCTGACCGCCCTGCCGCCCGAGCTCTTCACCTGCCTGCCCAACCTGCGATGGGTCACCGCCCAGCGCAACTGCCTCACGTCGCTGCCCAGCGAGGTGGGGCGGGCCACCAGCCTTGAGGGCCTGCGGCTCGACCACAACAGGCTGCGCGAGGTGCCCCGGGAGCTGGGCCGCCTCCCCAACCTGCTGTGCCTTTCGCTGTGCAACAACGACCTCCGCAGCCTGCCCGAGGAGATGGCCGGCCTGCAGCGCATCGCCACGCTCATGGTGCGGGGCAACCCGGATCTGCTCGCCCTGCCCTCGTGCGTCGCCCGGCTCGCCACTTCGCTCACCGAGTTCACGGCTGACGCCATCGCCGAGCGGCCCGATCACCTGCGACTCAAGCGGGGCACCTTCCACCGAGCCGGGAGCCTCCTCGACATCGCCGCAGGTACACCACGCGCACGATTGTCGAGACCATGCTGCAGCACGTTTGGACTGACAAATGAATGGCGGCGGCGGCGATGTGCGCAGGTCGCGTCTTGGCGATGTCCGATGCCAACAGCGTGGAGCGACACAATATACCCGCGGAGCTGAAGGAGCTGCTGCGCACCAAAGGCCGACAGTGCGCCCAGTGTACGCGCGCCCCGTCATGGCATCAGCAGCTACAGCGCCACACAGCGCAACGAAGCGTTGACGTCTGTTGTGTGCGTGTGTGTGTGGATCGGGGGAGGGGAGCAGGCACAGGCTTGTACTTTGGCGAGGGAGTGGCCGAGCGAGTCTGGGAGACCCAGCTGTGCGGCCAGGCCGTGTTGCTCCGGGCGAACTACTGCTCGCTGGCCTGCCTCCGCACGCACACCGCCACCCCGCGCTGCTCGCACGCCCACTGAGGACCAACTCTTCCACAATGGTGAAATAAATTATTAAAATGAAAATAAAAAATTAAAATAAACAATGAATTAAAATGAAACAAAAATTATTGAATACGAGCGCTCCAACTCCATCAGGCGTCGTCATCGTCCACGACGTAATTTTCGGGAAGCCAGCCGCGTCGCCCGTTGCCTGTAGGAGGGGCGTTGGCGGTGAGCTGGGACACAACACGCAAAGACAGGAGAGAGGAGAGATGAGCGTGAGTGCGCACCTTGGGCGTAGAGCCAGCCCTTCCTGTTTTCGTCGGCGGCGAGGATGGCCACGCGCTGTCCCTTCTTGAGAGGCAGCTCCTCGTCGTCCACCGGCATGTAGTCAAACAGCGCAACCACGTGTGCCACCTGATGCCCAGCCCACCCGCCCACTCATGTCAGGCGCCTCGTTCGTGTGGACGGCGCACGCACGGGGAGGAGGCGTAGGCGCACCTCTTCGGTGACGAGGTTGACGGGGATCCAGCCGCTGACGGTGGTGGTCCCGCCCGTGGTGCTGCGGCGGGTGAGGGAGGCCTTCCACCACTGCCCCCTCGGGGCCCCGTGCTCCCGCGCGTCGCTCCCGTCGTCGGCCTCGACCTCCTCCTGGTCGTCGTCGTCATCGTCGCCGGCTAGGTCGAACGGCACCGGGTACCGCTCCTTGGGACGGAGGTCGATGGCCATGAGGTCGTACTTCTTGAAGCTCAGCTCCTGCGCGTTCGCCGCGACGTAGTCGAACTTGGCCCGCACCATGAACGGCGCCTTCTTGTTCCTCTCCTTCTGTTGGTGCTGCTGCTCGTGGTGGTGGTGGCGCTTCGTGTCGGCCACCGACTCGGCGCGGGGAGCGCTGGCCTTGCGCGGGCAGTAGTCGAGGTAGCCCGAGGGCACCCACCCGATCGTTTTCGTCGTTGTAGCCGCCGCCGGCTTGGCCGCCCCGTCGGCTTGCTCCTCCTTTGCCTCCTTCGCCAGTCGCTGCGGTTGTTCCTCGGCCATCGCGTGTTCATCTACGCTCGTCGCGCCACCTCCTCCGTCGCGGCCCTCCTCTCCCTCCTCGCCGTCCTCGGCCTCGTCTTCTGCGGCGAGCGCCTCCTGCCGCGTCTTCTTCGCGTGGCCGTCCTCCTTGCCGTCGCCCCCCGCGGCCTCGGCCCCTCCTCCATCGTCATTGTTGTCGACCGCCGCTTCCCGCAGGTCTTCGCTTTCCTTGGTTTCCTCTTCACCTCCATCATCATCATCATCATCGACGCCTGGTTTCTTCTCGGCCTCCTCTTCCTTCTCCTTCTCGCCGCTTCCTTTGTCGACTCGCTCTTCCCGTTCCTCCGTCGCGGCTACCTGCTGCTGCTGGGCCTTGTCGATGCGCTGAACGAGCCACCAGCAGGTCTCGCGGTCCTTGGCGAGCAGGCGAAGGACCTCGCCCCGCCCGACGTCGATCTCGCCCTCGGTGCGGGCGCGGTAGTCGTAGAGGGCGACGACGCGCGGGTGGAGCGTGAGGGCCTCCTTCCGGCGGTACTTCCAGTAGAGCGCGCGCCACGAGCCGTGGCTGAGGTGCGGCAGCTCCGTGCGCTCGTGCAGCAGGGCGCTCACCAGCCGGGCGTTCTGGAGTTCGTTCAGGGCCAGCCTCTCCCACCACTCCTCCCTCGACGCCAGCACCAGCCACTCCTGCCCGCCATCGCTGACGTCAGCCACGCACGCACGCACAGGGCACACGGGCGCGGACCTTGGAGACGAGGGCGCAGCGAAGGAGGTCGGAGGAGGAGAGCGAGGAGAAGATGCGGGAGAGGACGGTGGGGGGCAGGGCGGCGAGGGGCGACTGGGCGTGAAAGGAGGCACCGGGAGTGGAGGGCGAGGACGAGCCCTGGGGGGTGCCTGGGAGGGGCTCCAACACGATGGATCCCTCTCGCGATTGCGCCGGCGAAGATGCGGTGCTACGCGGCCCCAAGAGGACGGATGCATCGAGCAGCGGTGGAGATGAGGAAGGGTCGAAGGTGTCGTTGTCTGACTTGGCGTCTTCTCGATGCTTGTGCCGCTGTTGCCTGTGTTCTGTTGAAGAAGATGGAGATGGGGGCGCGAGGGAGGTGGAGGCGTATAAGGATGATGAGATGGAGCTGCTCTTCCTGCTGACGGGACTGCCCCTTGTGGGGGTGTCTGGGCTGCTGTGCCTCCACGACGAGGTGAGTGCAGCCGCTGCACGCCTGGTAGGCGAAGACGAGCCTTGCGTGGGCGAACCCTCGCCTGCCTGCCGTTCCAAATTGTTGCCCATCCTGACGAGGTCAAGGTGGGTTCTTCTTGTGCGCTTTCTTAAGTTGTGCTTTGATTTCTTTTCCTTTATTATTTTTTTTGGATTTAAATAATAAGAGGCTATTCATTTATGCACAATTAGAAGCAGGTCTCGGGGGCGGCAGGAGATGGAGAAGATGGCGCTGAGGGGTAGGGCTTGATTTTGTCGTCCTGGAAGGAGCCAGGTTGGTTTTCAGAAGACGGAGAAGACGAGAGGAGAAGTAGGGTGAGCTTGAGGTAGGCGTCGACTTCGTCGGGCGCGAGATTGCGCCACTGTCGCTTCAGCTCCTTGGTAAGGGTACGGTCGGCGGGATCATCAACGCCAAGCTCTGTCATGACGGCATTCCTTCGCCACAAGCAGAACACGAGGAAGCACTTACGGGAAAGCTCCTCGCGCCTCTTCTTCTGCTGCCGCTCGCTATCGGTGAAGCGATTGTACTTCATGCTGTTGTGTCCTTGGTGTAGTCTTACTCTCTCGAGTCCTCGAATGTTACGATATCTTCTTCAATTGATGAGGGTTGGGGCCGAGTGGAAGGCGAGACTTCTTACATCGATATTGCTTCTCTTTCGATCGAGCACGTTCAACGCAGGTGAATGGTTGAATGATTGATGGGACGTTTTCTTTTGATCGAGAGAGAGGCGTTTCAGTAGAAAACCAGACCGCGGCTGGCGGCAAAGCCGTGACTTCACTTGCAACTCCGGTACCCAGAACTTTCTCAGGCCCGCTGCGCTGTGTCGAAGGCGCCATAACCCAGCGAGCCTGCTAAGGTGGGCGCCTTATGCGTGAGATCATCATTTAAAGGCAAGGCGAGGTAAGATGGGTGAATAACCCACTCCTCCTCATCAACAATCAATGAACTGCATGTGGTGCTGGCCAGTCTTCTGCTGCTAGTTCCCTGGTGAAGGATCCTAAGATTTTGGAGAGTGCATGGTTCTCCAATGACTGTGGATGTGGCTCACCCTTTAGTTGTATCATAGCATTGAATGGTGCAAGAGTTACCACTTCCTGGGCATATGCATTACTGCCTTGTTTGTTCAATATTGTCAGTTTAAAATTAGCTTGTGCTTTTAAGCCTTTCATAATATAATGGTTTGTCAGCTGGTCATTCTAGCAGCTTAATTTGTCCCTCCACCACATAAACACACCTGGAACCACCTGGCACCCTCATTAAAACAGTAACAGTACAACCAGTTAAAGAAGAAGAAGAAGAAAAGGATCAGGGGCCAGCACAATAAAGAGTTTGCCTCTTTTTTTTCCCCAGAGGTGCCAGTACCAGCAAAAAGTGTTTCTTAGGAACAAAAAATCATCTTTACCTTTCTAATGTTTGCCTTATTGTTCTTTATCTCTTTTATTTCCAAGGCGGACCCACAATATTTGCATGCCTTCTAGCTGGGGCTGATGAAGTGCGCCATCTCTCCTTCTTATATGTGAGCATGGTGCATTAGTCGTTGGGTTACTTCGAAGAACAACGGTCCTGTCGCAAAACTCCACCCATGACGCTGGCACCAGCTTTTTTTTGGGTTTTCTTGGTGATTCTTGATTTTAAACTTCTACGACCGCTACTGGCCCAAGTCCGCTTCGCTGCACTTAGCTCTGCGGATACAACCAATCGCGTTTTGACCAACCGCGTTTTAAATGAGCCAACGGCTGGCCCTTTCGTTAGCATAGCACACTTTATCACAGTCACCCATCATGGGCGTGGAAGACGGTACGCACCTATATCCCTCTCAATGTTCTGGTCTCCGGCGCGACCTTACCGGCCTCATGGACAGTTGAAATGGGAACTACGGAGAAGACGGTAGACTACACGAGCCAGGGCACATACACCGAGACTGGCGGGGGTCTCTGCCAAATGCTCACCGACGCACAGGAGAGCCCAACGGGCTGCTGCGTATGCACCTGCCAGGACTTCTTCTTCTGCCAATGCATCCATGGTACACTTGCCTCCGTCACGAACCCCTTCTCTTTCGGGGTTACTTCAGCTCACCTTATCCCTCAGCCTGGTACAAGTGCTGTCAGGCCGATAAGTATCGGTCACCAGCCGTGGCCTTGTGCGAGCACTGTCTCGGCCAGTCTGGCACGTACGTTTTTGCAGCGCTGCTCTCTGGCCCATGTTCTCTTGTGGCGTGTCCCAAGTTAGTCTCACCACCAACACGGTGGCGCGCAGGTACGGCCGACGGACGTTCTGGAGCATCTGCTTCATCCCGTTTGTCTTTATCTTTGTGTTTCTGCTGTTTGCCGAGGCCGCCTTCTGGGCATTAGTTGCCTTCGTGGCCATCTGCCTCTCAATCTGCATCTTGGCCTTTTTGGTCCTCGCTAACGCATGAGTGCTCTGACACACGATGCCCTACGGCACTTCATATTCTCCAATATTCTTTATGACGATAAAGCCAAATGATAATCTCGAGAACAAGCGGGAAACGAAAAGGGAAATAGGGAAAGGTGTCCGCTCGCAAGACTAGATTAAAGGAAGCTCGCAGGGTCGGAGATGAAGCTGTCCGTGTTCTGTTTGCTCCTGGTCGTTGTGGTGGTACCGACGTGGTTCGCTCTAAATTGTTCCGTCCTCAAGCCACAGCCGCCGAAGAAGATCCTCCCCAGCCTGCCGGTGGTGCAGAAGCCCCCTCTCAAGCGCAATCCTTCCACCAAGTCGAACACAACCGTGCAGGATAGGTTCGAGATCCCAACCCCTTTGGTCTTCTCCTCTAATCCGTAAAGAACTCTTCACGTTTTGACAAATCACTCCTTAAATCTCTCTCTACTTTTAGATACAAAGCTACCTCGGGATACGTTTGGGTGCACGACCTAGACATGGTTGTCACAACGGCCGGCTACGTGTGGCATCGCGACATGCCTAACAAGGAGGTGAAGGCCGGCGGTGGCACGGTCGACCTTCCGGTGCGCATGGACCGCTCCGGCGTGGCCAAGGGCCTCATCCTCAGTAAGACCAAGGCCCAGCTCACCTGCACCTCCACGTACGTGGACCCCTGATTCTGAATCCCCAACCCGCAGCTCTCTCTGACTCAAACACGTTGCAGGTTGAATGAGACGTTAGTTTTCATCTACATCTTCCACAGCGAGAGTTTCGGCAACCTGCACGAGGTACAGCAAGAGACAATTAATTGACTGTTTACGTGCTTGTGTCCCAACCGCTCCTCTCTTCCGTCATCTTCGTCATCTTCGTACAGGGCATGTACGCCGTCTTCATGGCCCTCAAGGAGACCGACCATCTCGACAAGCCTTTCAGGTGATCTCAGCCAAGCACCGAAACGAGCCGTGGGCAACACTGACAAGTTGTGTGTCCAGGCTTGTATTCATGGAGCGGTGGGGAGCCAGCAACCAGGACTACATCCGGATGGTGTTCCCCAAATCTGTACAGCCTTCTATGCTTCTGGGTGAGATCGTCGAGAACCACCCAGTCGACTTCAAGTCGTCCGAGCCTCCCCAGATCATCGACGGCGCCTGCGCTCGCGAGGTGATCATCATCAAAGACCAGTTCCCCATCTTCCCTCCGCCGTCCAAGCGCACACTGGTCGCCTATCGCAAGTACCTGCTCGAAGTCTTCGGCGTTCCGCAGCCGCTGGAACACGCCACCAAGCAGGCGTCGACCTTTGCCATCCCTGACCCGGCCCTTGCGGGCGACGGCACGCCGCAGGCCATGGACTCGCCGCCGAACAGACCGCGCGTGGTGGTGATCAAGCGCTCCAAGGACAGGATGATCCTCAACATCGACGAGCTCATCAAAACGCTCCGCTCTGAGCTCAAAGACGAGGCCGACGTCTATCAGGTATCTTTATGTTGGAGATGCTATATATATTTTCAAAAACAAAATTATTTGTTATTGATGAACTATTGATTAACGATAATGATTGTTTGTTCTGGCAGGTGGCGTTGGAGCAACTCACGCCCAAGGAGCTGGTGAGCCTCCTGCAGGGCACAACTGTGCTCATTGGAACGCACGGTTCTGGGCTGGCCCACCTGTGGTTCCTCCCACGCACCTCTTCCATGATCGTGATCCACGCCCCCGGCACTGACGCGCTCTTAAGCGCCGCCTCCTTCGCGAACGGCGCCCCCTGGCTCGTCGACTTCGCGGTTCGGTGCCTCACGACGTCATCTGGTCATGTCACGTCGCTAACTCGATGCTGTGGGCGTGTCACGGTGGCAGACTATCGCGAGCAAGCTGAAGATGAACACGTTTATCCATAAGGTCGAGAAGGAAGTGGAGTCGATAGCCGACTGCGGAGACGGGCGATGGGGACTCTACTGCGCCTACATCAAGAACGTCGAGGTGGACGTCCAACAGTTGGCCGTCCTCACCAAACAGGCCATCGACGCCGCCCTCGCGCGAAAGGACGAGCAGCTTTAGAGCCAGCCGAGATAGGGCCAAGAGAGACCAGGGACCATCCACAACACACAACACAAAGAAAGGGGGCGAGGGGTCCAAGAGAGCGATGCAGATAGCATTGTTTCCGCTGGGCGAAAGCGCTGTGGCTGTTGGGGGTACAGTGTGCCTGCGATGATTCTTTGTACACGTGGTGTGCGCTTCGTCGTCTCGAAGCGGATACATCAGCCCATGTGCTTCCACTGCTGCGTGGTCGTGGTGGCTGTGCGGACGCACACACACACACACACACACACACACACACACACACACACACACACACACACACACACACAACACACAATCCGTGGGCGTCAGAACACAACAGCGCGGCACCGCGTCGCCGTACTTCGCTGCCTGTGCTGCTGTTGTGTGCTGGGCGCGTGCTTGGGGTAGGGGAGCGGCTTCGAGCGTCCGTTGGGCGGCCAGAAGATACTGAACGCGCGCACATAGCATGATGAGTCACCCCCCACCGGAGCCGGGGTCGAGGGGAGAGCGTGTGCATGTGTGTGCGGTACTTGAGATGCGGGAGTGGGCTCTCCTTGAAGTAGGGATGCTCCAGCGCCTCCTCTGCCGTGATCCTCCGCGTCGGGTCATAGCACAGCTGTCACCTCCCCCCCAAACCCATCAGGCGCTGCGATGTCGACAAGAAAAGGGGGGACCGAACCATGCGCACAAGCAGGTCGTAGGCGGCGGTGTCGGGCCGAAGGCCGGGCACGGCCTGCCGCAGCCCGGCTTCGGGCGACGTGGGCGGCAGCCGGGGGAAGTCGGTCTGCACGCGCTTCCATTCGGGGAGCACCACCACGTCGGGCCACACGTCGGGAGTGGGTTTGCCCAGAACTCTGAATATCTTCTCGACCTGTCGTATACGTGGAGACCACGTTCAGCCTGTGCGTCTTGCCATGTCGTTGGTGGTGTCGTGTGATACAAAACCTGATCGGTCTGGAAGAGGTTGGGGTTTTGTGGGTCCTTCTCCTTGCCCGGGAAGAGGGGCTTGCTGGCCATCAGCTCTGCGAATATGCAGCCGATGGCCCAGATGTCCACCGCGCGCGTGTAGTGCTTGGCCCCCAGCAGCAGCTCCGGCGCGCGATACCTGGTTTCGAGGAAGAAATAAATGTCTCAAATGTTAAAACATATTTTTTTATTCACAACAAAGAGGAAAACGTGAATATGAATAAATAAATGTTATATATAGAATATATAAAGACGTAAAAGGTGGCATGTGTTGTCTGCGTACCAGATCGTTACGACGACACCGTTCTCGGACAGGGACCGCAGGGGAGACTGGAAGATGCGAGCAAGCCCAAAATCGGCTGAACCAAGCAAACGGCGGAGCGTGAGCGAAAGGGGGGGAGAGAGAGAGAGAGAGAGGGAGATTGACATGCAAGTAGAGCTGCTTACCGATTTTGACGATGCCCACCTCCTTGCCTTCTCCCATGACGAGGATGTTGGAGGGTTTGATGTCCCTGTGATGCACAGGGCCATGAGCCATGATCGTGTGCGAGGCATTTGGACTTCAAGAGATTGCGCGGAAGGCTTACCGGTGCATGATCCAATTGGCGTGGAGGCAGTGGATGCCGTTGAGCATCTGCCACATGATGCTCTTGACTGTGTACAGGTCCAGGCTCGATTTTTGGTCCTGGTGATACCGGATGATGTCCTGTTCACACGTAGCCCAATGGCCACCGCACGCACGCACGTCAGCACACACCACTTATACCAACGAAAAAGAGACAATGAAACAAAGAGAGAGAGAGAGAGAGAGGAGTGGTAGGGGCTGGGGTTTGTTGTACGAAAAGATTGTAGTCGGCGAATTCGAAGACCATGTAGAGGCTCTTGTCCTGCGGTGACAGGAAGATGTCCTCCAGCGACACGATGTTGGGGTGCTGCGTCGGCGCCAACTCTCGTAGCAACTGCTCACGCCCCCAACAAGACGAACCACGAGTCAGTTGGTGACGGAAGCGAGCAAAGCTAGCAACGATCGATGCAGTACATGTGGAAGGCCGTACCATGATCTCGCGGCAGGCGGTGATGGATATGCCCTCTCCCTCCTTGGTGTTCTTGAACTTCTTCACAGCCACGCGCTTGTTCGTTTGCTGCACACAAGCATAGCAAGGTCGAAGGACCAGTTATTTACAAGCTTGTGCAATAGCTTCGGCAGGGTCCCTCCATGCGAAGCTAGGCATGGTTGAAAGGAAGAGGGGGGGGGTACCTTGTGCTTGGCACGAAATACGAGACCATAGGTGCCTTCGCCAATGACGTCGCCCTTATCGTTCCATTCGTACTTCTGCTTGATGCGAGGTCGCTTGGATCCACGAGCCTTGCCCTCTGAGTCCAAACCTACGTCCACCATGCTAATAAAAGTTGATTTTGATTTGACAAGGTTTTGTGTTTCTTTTCTTCTTTTATTTAAAAATTGAGAACAAAGATGCGATGGCTGCTGGTGCTGGCTTTGCTTGGGCTTGTCTTGGGTGCATCGGCGAACAAGAAAGCGGTGGAGGCAGCTGCAGAGGACGATTTCGAGGGAACCAGCACTGCAACTGCATCGACGAAATTTTATGAGATTGAGGGCCAACTCTTGCCGGGCTCAGGGCCTGAGGGCCAGATGCTGCCCGCGTCGCGCGCTCGCATCATCCTCTACGGCAACGGCGGCCAGCAGGAGGTGCTCACCACCAAGGACGGCTCCTTCCGCATGTACTCCATCCGTTCCTCTATTCATTTCATCTTCACGCTCTTGCGCAATTACTTAAATAATTCTTTCTTCAAATGCGTGCAGCAACGACGTTCCTCCCGGCGCGTACCTCCTCGAGGTGGTTTCCAACTCTTGGGCCTATCCCAAGGTACAACGCTAGTCTGTTGTTCGTCTGCCGTGCTTCTCGCCCTCCCAAACACCGCCCTGCTTTGCGTGGCGTATACAGGTTCGCGTAGATGTGAGCAGCCGCCAGAGCGGCAAGATCAAGGCCAGGGTCGCCACAGAGACTCAGGTAAGTTGCCGCGCTTCAAGCGAGGGATAGTGCGGCTCATCCGTGAGGCCTTCGGCATGGATGATCACAGGTCAGTCAGGCGTTGGCTTATCCGCTGCGCCTCGTTCCCCTCGGACCGATGAAGTTTGTCGAGGTGAGGCTGCTCGCGCGCGCGCGCGCGCTCTCTCTCTCTCTCCTGCTTATCAGGCGTCCGTGCATGCACTCAACGTTCGCTGTCCTCGAATCTACGCAGGATCGTCCTGGCTTCCAGATCTTTGGACTCCTCAAGAACCCGATGGTCCTTATGATCGGCGTGACCCTTCTCATGACTGTCCTGCTTCCCAAGCTCATGAGTATGTGTCGCCCACCACCGTCTACCGTCTGCACGCGTTGTCTTACGGCGGTGGGCGTTTTTCTTCCACACCAGCGGCCGACGCGATGAAGGAGCTGCAGACCAATCAGCCGGTGACCAACCAGCCCGATCCCGCCCAAGTGCTTACCAAGTGGCTCGACAGTACCAAGAAGGTGGTCGTGGCCCCTCCCTCTGCTGGCGGAAAGAAGAAGTCCAACTAAAGGCACGCCCTTGCAGCAAAAATAAATTTATTTATTTCCTATTATTGATATCTTTATACTTTATAAAATATTTATTCATGTATACAGGTAAAATAAATAAAATAAATGCCGGATCCTTGATCGTTCCCTGTCCTGCACAATTTGTTATTTATTTAAATAGGCAAGAAAATTCGGCTATTGGTGATCTGGTAATGGTGAAGCGTGCGTTGCCCAATGGCGAATGGCGTCTGCAGGCGCACTTATAGCTATAAAAGAGCAAAGGTGTGCACCTCCCCAGCTCATTGGGGTGTTCCTCTCCGCACATCCGCGCGGCTCGAGTCACCGCACCCGCATACATACCTGCAAGCCAAGAGCAAAAAAGTTATCAGAACAGCTCTCGGCACGCCAGCAAGCCCAGCCTGCCTCGTCTCGACCCCTCTGTCAACGGTTACCTTTTCGTACTAAAGCCCCCTAATGAAGATCAACCTTTTGTGGACCGGCCTCGGGCTACTCCTGCTCCTGGCCACTTGTCACGCATGGACCTACGGCACCGCGGACAGTGACCAAGCCACTGCCAATGAAGACTCGAACCACTTTGAAATCCGAGGTGGGTGGTGTTATAGACTGATGCGTGTTGCCATGTGCTCATGCGGCCCCATCTCTGTTTCAAATTCGATTCCTCAATGCAGGTCATGACTACTGGGGCGAGGAAGAGGATGACACTACCTACCACCACAGGGACGACGGCAACAAGAACAAGTGCAACACCCCCAAGTGCTCCACCCCGAAGAAGTGCACCACGCCTCCTAAGTGCACCACCCCTACGAAGCCGTGCGATGACGACGAGAACTGGGACGACAGCGACTACGTCAAGTACAACTTCAAGTTCGAAACCGACGATTGTGAGAGCCTTGAGGACGTGCGCGTGGACTTTACTCCGCCCGAGGAGGAGAAGAAGGACGGCAAGTGCGTTAAGATCACCACTCGTAGGTGCTTCAAGTGGGTGGGTGGCTGGCTCAAGCCGGTCCAGTGCCCGAAGGATAGCTTCTTCGAATACGATTACTAAAGCGTCCTCTGCCTAGGCCCCGAGAGGAGCCCATCATCTTTGGTGTGTGAGCCATACGCGCACCGTCTCCCCTCCCCTTTATCTAAAAAAATATATTGTTTGCTCCGCAAGGGTCATCGGTTGCATTCTCAGATGGGCGACAACACAGAGGTCAACAGTATCCACTTTCACGAGGAACGTCGTTCCCTCACTCGTCGCTTTTATCTAGGAGAAAGCAACGCGAGCGGAATTTTGATTGGGCCGAAAAATCGCTCGCCGCTGAAAAGGGGCGAGGACTACAAACAGCCAGCCAGAACTTAACCACACCACAAGATGCAAGGGGCCACCCCAGGAGAGCGACAGCAGAGTGACGATGCAGTCGTACCTAAGGCCTGTGCCGCGTGCCGAGTTTCCCACGTATCGTGCGACAGGTACGTTGCTTGACTTTTCGCGACATTAATTTTTTATCGTGATATTCTCCAATTTAAATAAATAGATGTTATGATTCATGACATGCTTGCTCCAGAAACAAGCCGTGCGGTCGGTGCGTGCGGATCGGGAAAGCGGAGAGCTGCGCGCCGCCACCTTCGCGAAAGCGAGGCCGACCGCGCAAGGCAACGTCAAGCGGCCCTCTACCCGACGGCGCCCCACCGCTCGTAGCCACCGTCCCACACCTGATGGCGACAGGGCCCTCACACGATCGGCCACTCAAGCGACCCTGCGTGCGGCCGGCGGACATGACCGACCTAAACAAGCCCAAGGGCCAGCAGGTCCCGAGTCACACCTTCGACCGCACCAGCCCCCCACAGAACGCTCCTGCTGCAGGCCGTCCGCTGGCCCCACTACTTCCGCGGCCGGTCACCGCCGCGGCCAGCCACCTCTCTTCACCATCTTCGGAAGTGGAGGAGGAGGAGGAGGAGTTTAGTTCGTCGCCTCTGACGTCGCCGCCGTCTGTCTCTGGCCATCGCCGATTCAACGAGCCGCCCTTTCCTCCGGCCATGCCAAGCGCTGGTGGCCAACGGCATCGGCGAGCGCGAGCTGATCGGTCGTCGTCATCAGCATCAGCAGCAACGGAGGACTCGGTGCTACGCTCGCTGGTCATGCTGGTTGTGGAACAGATGCGCGATATGAAGCAGGAGAACGAGCGACTGCACAGCACGATCCTCGGTCTGCACGCCTCGCAGAAGCAGGCGCAGGCCAGACTGGCCATGGTCGAGGAGGAGTGCCAGATCAAGATCCGTGAGCTAGAACAGACCAACATCGAGATGAGCGCAACTCTCAAGATCGTGACCAACCGACTGGAACGCATGTGTTCGGGCTCCCCAATGCGCTCGTCGGCCTTTTCGTCACAGGCACAGCCATCGCAGCTGCCGTCGTCTTCAGGGGCCGGTTACCTGCCTCTCGTGCCGGCGACATCAAACCGAGTCGGGCGGTTCATCGCACACACGCTCCCATTCCTCCAAGGCTACGACAGCTCGTCGCTCTTATTCCGAGACCTACGGTACACTTCCCCGAAGCCACACATCGTTCTGACTACCCTTGACGTTCGCCATTATTTAAGCGAGATATTTTGTGCGGGTTCTCAAATACGTATTTCTTTTATTTCATCTTTTCAATTTTGGCGTATGTACTCATTTATACGTGATCTTTGTGTTCGGTGGCAGGGAACCCTTTCTGGTCATGAAACTCAACGAGCCCCAGGCCCTGGACGAGATAGAGACGCCAACCATCGTCTACTCGTCGCCGTCCTTCTGTGAGCTCCTCGGCTATCGAGCGGTACCCGCGCCTACACGCTCACTCACCAGAAATCAAACCCTTAAATAGCCTGACCGCAATCGTGTCTGACACCAAACGGCAGCACGAGCTCGAGGGGCACCAAATCTGCTCCATCGGCACGCCCGAACCCGATAGCCTCGTGGCCTTTGTGCGGCTGACGCTGATGCGACCCCGCCAGCCTGTCGAGGCGCCCATCTCTGTGACTGGTGTCTTGACTACGAAGCAGGGGCGCGGCATCCGGGCTGTCTCGCAGCATCAGTTCCTATACAGCCACCAGCGCCTCGTACGGGCCTCACATCGCCTCTTCCGCCCAAACGCTCACATGTTCATGTGCTCACCGGTATATCGACGCGCACGCAGGCGGTGTGGTGCATCATGCAAGTGAACACCGTGCTCGAGACTGACCTCGACTCGGCGCCGCTCATGAAGTCGCTGCCCAACATCGTGCACGACCCCGAGACGCGAGCGTACCTGCTGGCCCGGCTGCCGCACTCGCTGCTCTTTGGGCGGCAGGGCGATGTCGAGATGCGGTTGCCATCTGCCGCGCGCACGCAGCTACACCACAGCCACCATGAGATCCACCACTCTGCCTCGCTCTTCCCGGTGATCGAAGACCTCACCACGCCGGAGCAGACCGCGCCAGCGCCAGCGCAGCCGCCAAGGTCGGGCAGCAGAGCCAGCGCGTACGAGATAGACGAGCTCGTCCAGGCCGCTCTCGGCTCGTCCAGCCACGCCTTGCCTTCGCCCACGCTCGAGCAGATGGTGGCGATCTACGCCCCAGGTGCCCTCGGCCTTGCGGATAGGTGGATGCGCTGAGCCTGCTGTTAAGTGAGTGGTGGGCGGAACATTTCCTGCACGATTTCTCGGAATGTAAATAAATACCCGACTTGGGAAATCACGCGTTCCGTTGGGTTGCGCAGAAAGAGAGGCTGTGCCCTGTTCACTACGGGACTTTCACATGTATGCAGGCAGTCAGCAGCAGGGCAATCTTGGCACCTTTCCTCACAACGCACTGAGGCGCCCGAAGGCCTGTCTTGCGTGCCGTCTCGCTCACGCATCTTGCGACAGGTGCCCAGACCGCACATTTCTTTATTTTTAAATATATATTAAAAAAATAAATAAAAATTCTGTTATTGTACTCAGGGCCCAGCCATGTGGTCGGTGCGTGAGGACGGGACGGGCGGACACTTGTCAACCGCCGCCGCTGCGCAAGCGGGGCCGGCCACGCAAGGAGCCCGGACAGGCCCCTTCGCGAGAGGGCGCCGCCACCAGCGGTGACAACGCCTCGTCATTCGCGTCACCGCAGTTTGGCGGCCAGCGCCCATACCAGCACCAGCACGCGGAGCACGCCGGTCACGTCGACGCAGGCAACCCCGCAAAGAAGCAGCGGTCCACGTCCTACTCGCCTCCCGAGGCGCCCCACGACGGCCGCCGCGCCGCCGCCAACGGCAACGGCAACAGCGGTCCCCACGACGCCGCTACCGTTCTGCCCCCCGCGTCGCTCTCCGACAGCGGCGGCGACTCGGAGGGCGAGTCCGACGTCGACGACGACGAGTTTGCCTACTTCGAGACGGTAAATGCCCACCTATACCCGCCCGCAACGCAGCAGCAACACCAAGGGCACGGGCAGCGCTCACAGCGACGACGATCACGGGAGCAACGTGCGGTCGAGGAGGAGCAGGAGCATGAGGAGCAGGAGCAAGGCGGCATGGGCATGATCAAGTCGCTGCTGCTGCTGCTCGTGGACGAGGTGCGCGAGATGAAGCGCGAGTTCGGGCACGTGCGGAGCGAGGTGGCCGACCTCCGCGCGTGGCAGGGCGGCGTGGACGACCGCCTGGCCCGGCTCGCCGCCACCAACGAGGTCACCTCGCGCAAGATGGAGAGCGAGCAGACCAAGGGCCGACACATGCAGCGCGTCCTTAAGCAACTGCTCGACCCCACCACGCCCTCGCTGTCGTTGTCTTCTCCGACGCCCTTGTCGTCGTTGTCGATGTCGATGCCTTCGCTGTTTGACCAGCAGTCGGCGTCGGTCGGGTCGTCGGCCGTCCGCTCGCCCCCCTTCACGTTCTCGAGCCCGCTCGTCCCCTCCGCGTACATCGCGCAGCGGCTCACCCCCACGCTGCCCTTCCTCAAGGACTACGACTTCACCACAGTCCCCTTTGTTGTCGACGACATCAGGTCCGTCATATGCGTGCGTGTGTGCTGCGCGCATGTGTGCATGTGTGCGTGTGTGCTTCGCGCATGTGTGTGTGTGTGTGTGTGTGTGTGTGTGTGTGTGTGTGTGTGTGTGTGTGTGTGTGTGTGCAGCAGGCAAGTGGGGGCTTAGCTGTGTGTGAACATGGCGTGGCGTGGGTCGACAGCAAGCCGTTCTTTGTGACGCGAGTGAAGGAGGTCGAGAGGTTCGAGGACATCGAGTCCCCGTTGCTCATCTGCTCCTCGCCCGCCATGTGCGCGCTCCTCAACTACCGCGTGGTACTGCTCCTCGCTGTCACCAATAGGGATGTCGACTCCGTTGGCTGACCTTCGTTTGCGTTTGCGTTTGTGTGTATGCAGGACGAATTGCAGGGGCGGCCTCTGGGAATAGTGTCGCGGCCGGCCATCGCCTGCTTCGCGGCGTTCACCATCCGCATACTGGCCCGCAACGAGCTGCCGGTGGGCGAGGTGTTCACCCTCAACGCCGTATGGGCGGCCAGGAACCGCAGCCTCCGCTTGCTCACCCGACACCAGTTCCTCTACGGGCCTCGCCGCATGGTTCGACTCACCTCACACAACCCCCCCCCCCACTCCACATCACATACGACACGCTCAGCAGCAACCGACTCCATGCGCGCGTGTGTTTGTGCGTGTGCGTGCAGACCAACTGGCACTTTGCGGTGGTGGACGCGGTGTTGGAGGAGAACGTGCCGGTGCCGCCGTCACCGAGGCCGATGATGTCGGACATTCGGGTGCGGGCCGAGGCCTGGCGCAAGGCCGTCGAGACGGCCCACCCGCGCGAGAAGGCGTCCCTGATGGCCGTCTTCAACACCGTCAGCGCCGCCTACGAGCCGCTCACGCTGAGGACGCTCACCTACTCAGACACGCCAGAATACCCCACCTCCACGGGGTCTGCTCCCACCCCATCGTCTTCGTATCATTTGCTGTCGCCCGCGACGTCGTCGTCGTCATCCGCGTCGTCTCCGCTCGATGGCCACTCGCCCTCGGAGCCGGCGACGCTGGGCCACGCCATCATCGAGGCGGTGACGACGCCGCAGAGCCACGGCCCGAACCCGAGCCAGCAGCGCATCGTGTACGACGACATCGGCGGCGGCATGGCGGTCGCGTTCATCGATGGCCCAGCCGAGCAGCAGGCGCAGGTCACGGCCTCGGCCGGCGTGCAGGGCAGAGACTCGGCCGATTTGGCGGCTATGGTCGACGCCCTGCGCACCTGTGACCATTCCGAGACGCCCACCACGCCCAGCGATCCCTGGCTCGACCTGGCCCGTCTGGTAGAGTTCTCTCCCTCTTAAGTGTAGATACACTTTTTTTTCACGTCGGTAGCAGTAGTGATCCTCCTCGGGTCTGTGACAGTCCTATTTACGCGGTAAACGCACCCTTTATTGTGACGACACCTCACTCCCTCAGTAGCCCCGATTTGCGAGTGCTTGTTTCAGCATGTGTACGGCCACATCTTTTGGTACGTTGCCGTACTTGCACAGCTCTTCAGTGCTGTGCAAGCTTATCCTAATCCAGTCTTCCGGGTCAAGACTTTCTGGGTTGGTGCGCAAAGACTTGGCCAGCTCGTAGTAACCTGGGCGTCAGGAAGAAATATCAGCAAATTCAAGCACAATGAAGCTTGGGTGTAACGCACGGAAGTGTGAAAACGCTCGCAAGTGTGCCACTAGCAACGCATCGGTGTCTTCGTTGTTGCCGTACTTGGCGAGATCCTCCATGTTGATGGTGCTCAGGTACCACCAATCCTCCTTGTCCAGCCCCACATATTTGTCTGCAAACGTCCCTCGGTTGACGACAGCAAACCATTTCCTGACTTTGGTGTCCTGAACGAGCTTGTGGTGGCGCAGCGGGTCCTTGCGCACGAACGACGACTTCTCGTACTTGAGCGCGATGGCACCGAGACGCTCCGAAACGGCGTTGGGGTTGTTCTTCTTATTCATGAGCACCTGATAGACCTTGCTGGGGACCGGCATGACGCAAAGGCCCTTCGGCAGGATCTCGATCGCAGCGTCCAGCTTTGCCTGCTCTCTTACGTCGATGGTCCCCACGACGGCGTACTCATTTTCTTGCTCGGGCAGTCTGACCACATCGATGTAGAGCTCGAAACCCCATCCCTCATCTGTGGCGAGGTGGTAGCGCGTGAAATCGAATTCAGCTATGGGGGCTAGCGCCTGGATTTCTCGTTCCCTAATCCGAATGCTCTCTAGCGTCAGACTTCGTCCGTCGGGGGTCGGCGTGCAGCAGCGCTTGACTAGCTTCGACTCGCCGCTCGCGTAGGTTCTGAGCCTCACCCACATGTTGTGGCTCATTTGGGTGCACTTGTCATCGTCGAGATGTTGATCGTGGCATTCCTCAATGTCGCATACGGGCGCGAAAGCTAGCAGCTCGTCCCAGCCCCTCGAGACTGTAAAGTGTCGATGCATGGGGTGAGCCTGGTCCATAGATTCACACAGGTCACGAAGGAAGTCGGGAAAGTCCCACTCCCTCGCGTCATCTTGCTTGGGGCCTAACTCGGTACGTATGTGCGACATTGCGGAGGAAGTGCTCGAGGTGAGGGAGGGTTTTATGTTGTTACGTCCATAAAAAAAGCGTGGTCTTCGCGCTCTACGTCATACGTTTTGCAAGATGAAGAGGCGACGGCCGACGTTCGCAAACCTTACGATCGCGTTGCGATGAGAACCGGCGTAGTAGACCTCCCAGCTCTGGATCTCAGGCAATTCCAAGAGAAAACCATTCCAAGCAATGAACACTTCTTTAGCTCTAACATCACCAAGTGGTTGCTCTACCAGAACATCGACCCACCCAATCTCCAGCCACTACGTCGGCACTACCAGACATTCTTAGACGGACTCAAAAGCGACAACATCTGCGCCGTGTTTCAGGAGCCGGTTCTTTCGACCCTCGACAGGTGCGTGGATGCCTCTTTTCACTTTTTGTTCTGCCCTCATCCTTGGTGGTACTAGGGCTGTACATTGAATCAACAAAGAGCTAGCCATAAAAAAGATAATCCACTGGCTGAGGGCCGTGTCCGACACAAAGTTCTACACCTACATCAACAGCGACAAGGCCTATGGCGACAAGTACAAGTGCTTGAGGTCAACTCAGTCAAACAGCCGGCTTACATGCATTATTTGCAGAGAAACCTGTGGGCACCTTGGAGGAGGCATAAGGGAGACAAGATTAGTACATGTGCACTGGGCCAAAGGGACATCATTGGGTACAAGAATGCACAATCTCCCACACAATGCTTTCAAATCTTGTCAGCAACATTCTCTGCCATGACTACCTTGGGCTGACTCTCTTTTGGCATAAGGCCTCTTCTGTTTGGCAAGCTGAAGTACATCACCAGACATGGTAAGCAAACACATGCAAATGACAACACAGAAGAGAAAGGCACCTGTTTCACACATTGCATGCCTTGTACTGCTTGTGCCACATTTTGGCTTGGATGGTGTTCTTGAACATGTCCCACCTTCATTGTGCATCCACCACACAAAGCCAGTGTGCCCATTGAGCAGTACTTACTTCAATACCAAGGTGATGGAAGATGTTTGAAGGATAAAATCTGTTAATTGTGGGGTTGAATGACTATTGATAATCAACAAAGGGGGCCAACCCTAAGGTGTGAAGCAGAAAACAGAGTGTTTGGAAAAAAGTAACAATGTACACTTTAGATGGATTAAAAACATGGAGATATGTACAAGGCCTATATATATATAAAAAAGCTTCAAATTCAGTCCCTGAGGTAAAACAGTGTTGAAAATTGAATGTTTTGTACTTGACAAAATGTATTGGTCAACATGCATCGTGATTAAATTGGTATGACTGGTTTTTCACAAACATCTTTAAAGGGTTGGTACCGATGCACATTGGGTCTGAGTGATTTTGTGTCGACATGCCTGTTTTGTGCACTACTGGACCTGTTGCTAGGGTTACTAGTGTCAACACCAAGTGGATAGAATGCATGCAATTTATTAATTATCATGGTGCTTTTTCTTCATCAGAGGTCAAGTGCTGGCCACTGCCTCCTCCTCTCCTCCTTCAGCCTGAGGCTCTCCTGCCACCTGGAGGCGAGGGCACTTGTGCAGCATGTTGCAGTCGGTGTTGTTGGTTGCCTCAAAGTTGTCATAGTTGTGTGGTAGTGGCTTGTGAAGCTGCTCTGCAGCTGCAAGTTGTGCACCAAATAAATTGGCTCCATGGAAGCTCAGGCATGGTGGTGTTGAGCCACAGCCACACCCCTCCATGGTTTTAGAGAGGTGGGCACAGGTCGCTTGTTGCTGGTTATCTTGTGCAAATTTGAACTCAAGATGGAGTGGATTCACACATCTTGAGTGAATCTTGTTCTTCTGGCCAGCAATTATTCACCAAAAGGCCTCACACCAATGTGAACTGAGTTGGTGACCTCTACCAAACTTGGTGGGCACACCAGGCTTCTTGGCTGCAAAAGCCACCAAGATGTGGCTCAACAGCACCCTTGGGGAGGGGGCAAGAAACATCATCATGTTGTCAGCAATACAGGACCTGTCGCCAAGGTAACCACCATAATAACCACCTTAAGGGTGTATTTTGTTTCAATGAAAAAAAGGAAGAGAAAAAATATAAAAAAAATATTGAGAGAAAGATTTACACACTTTCCTCTGCTGCGAGTTGTTGGTGTGTGGTAGGCATAGCCTTGGTTGAGGTCTGCTGTGGTGACATCAAACACACACCAGTCTACCCACCAATCCATGTGGTCTGGATATGGTGGTGCACCCAGAGTGAGTTTATTGCACCTCTGTAACCTCCCATAGAATTCCTTGATGGTATCATAGTCAAACAGAGTTACATTGGTCCTCCCTGCCTTGCAAGGTGGTGCTTGAGGTACTTCTATCACCTCCTCTTCTTCCTCTCTCTCTTGCATCTCTCTTCCTCTCTCTCTCTCTCTCTTTTTATATTTATCTCTCTCATATTATTTTCTTTTTATATACAGCCATCAGTGCAATGAGTACTGTGTATATTCTGAGACCACCCCAACTCAACACCCCCCCCCCATGAAGTTAAACTGGTTAAGAGCAATACAGGACTTGTTCCTATGGCAGAACTGGTTGCTAAGGAAATCACTGTGAGTGGTTGCTGTCCAACCCCCCCCAGGCCCAGAGGACCACAGAAAAAAGAAAATAAAAGTATTATTGGCTCCATCATGCATATTAAAATCTTGTGTAATCAAATAAAATCTTCATCATTTGTGCTGAATCGCCCCCCTCCAAACCGGTGGTGCAGTTATTTTTGGAAACTCACAGTTGCGATTAGATGATTGGTCAATAGGCTGGGTGGGGATGATCCCCATTGGCCAGTTCTTTGATACAAAGAACCACATACAGGGTGTTATTTTTAGTAGCATCAGTAGATCAGTGAATTTTTCTTTAGAGATTATTCTTACAGACTTCAGCTGGTGGCTATAACTTGACCTACATCACTGTCAATTGGAAAGGTTTGTTTGGCAGCAGCAGCAGCACAAGGCTTCTCCCACACTGCAGAGAACCACATAGAGGAACCAAAGTGCATCAAAAAATGTCTTTCTATATCAGTGCAAAAGTCAATTGAAATGCCAAAAATAGAAATGAAAACATGTCATGTTAACTCCAAACCTGAACCTTCCAAAACAGATTGGTGCAAACGAAATTTTCGACAGGTATATAATGGGTTTTGCCTCCCATTTTTGAAGACACCTTGGCTGCTGTGGTGGGACAGGTTGTGACCACAGCAGAGAGGGGGTGAAGTCACAATCAATCATAGATTTAACATCACAAACTCTGTTTTATGTCCTACAACATCAAGCACAATGCGCAATACCATTTTCGATTGATCCAAGTGTAAAATTTGACTAAATCAACCAAGATTGTGATCGCCATCTGGCCGGGAAGAAAGGGAATTTTGCTTTCTCGACCGGCGCAATCGCGATGCCTCCTTTTTTCCGGCCACAGGGTCCCGTTAACTCCGAAGCTGAACCAGGTTTCGAAACGTTGGGAGTCTTCTATCGACTTGTTACAGCTCAACTTTGGTAGATCTATGCATTAAAAGACACTGACATTGTTACTTTTTTCTGAACACTCTCTGTTGACAACATCTCTTAATTGCTTGAGTTTTTTGCCTTCCTTGCCCAATGTGGGACAGAGCAAAGGCATGATCAGGATTGAACGCTGGTTTTTGAGGACAGCAAGATTTTGTCCCGGTCAAATGCAGCTGCCGATTCCATTTGGCCGCACCGCTTCTGTCAGTCCCTCTGCTGTTGCTGCAGGCTTGCCACAGTGTCAGTGTCCCAGGGTCCCAGGGCCTTGAGTATCAGCGTGCATCAAGCGTCGGTCTTGTGCATGGCGTTGTAGATGGCGATGCGCGGTCCCGCTGGTAGGCCCAGTTCCTTCAGGTCGTCCTTCCCAAACTCCTTCAGCGCCTGCTCAGCGTGGCAAAAAAAACCCAAAAAAATGGGTTAAATCAACACCGGGAGGGTAGAGCAGAGGTAGTACCTCGTAAGTGAGCTTCTCCTTCAGGAACGTTTCGCGGAAGTTGAGATAGCCCAGGCGTGTCAGCAGTTCCTCCAGCTGGGCGTCCAGTCTCGCTCCGCCGTCGGCCGCGATCAGGCCAGGGGCTCCCACCGACTGCTGGTGGTGGTCGGGATACGCCGGCGCTCCCTGCGGGGGCTGCGCGTAGTGTCCCTGCGAGGCGGGCGGCTGCTGTGGCTGGTAGTACTGCTGTGGCTGCTGCTGGTGATCGGGATAGGCAGGGCCGCCCTGCGGGGGCTGCACGTAGTGTCCCTGCGAGGTGGGCGGCGTGCTCGAGTCTCGGGCCACGAGCGGCTGCTGCTGCGGGTACTGCTGGGGCGGGTACTGCTGCTGCTGTGGCGGGTACTGCTGCGGGTAGTAGGGCTGTTGTCCACTGGGGCCGCCCTGCCATTGCTGCTGCTGCTGGGACGGGTACTGCGGGGGATACTGCTGGGGGTACTGCGGCGGCATCGGCTGGCCGCCCCACGACTGCTGAGGCGGGTACTGGCCGCTCATCGGCATCTGACCGCCGCCGTTCCATTGCGGCGGGGTCTGCTGCTGCTGCTGCTGCTGCTGCGGTGGCGGCCCCTGCTGGCCCGCGCAAACGCGCAAACACACACACACACACACACACACACACACACACACACACACACACACACACACACACACACACACACACACACACAATACGCAAGAGTGAGAACAGGTGGCATGACGTGAAGAGGGGAGAGAGGAGGCGGGCTTACCGCTGCGTTATAGGCGGCGTGTGCGGGATCGAAGCCGGGGTAGCCCTGCAATCACCGCCAAGGAGGGGGAACGGGGTCAATGTCGTGGCCCCTGCCTGGGCCTCGGCCTAGGCGGGCGGGAGGCCTATGCGGCGATGTGAGGCGATACGATACCTGGCTTAGCGGTGGCCCGCCAGGGGGGAACTGGACACCGACGCTCGCCGGAGGCTGCAGGCCCATCACCGAGCCTCGCGACGACGGGTACCTGTAGGCCGGGAGAGAGGGAGGGGGGAGGGCCGAGCGGTTGGTCAGCACCGCGATCGTGTCGACAGCAAAAAGGGCGAGGAGGCCAGTACTGGAAGGCCGAGCGTGGGTTGGGCTTGATGTTGTTGATGGCCATGAACGAGGTAAGCTGCCACGGAATCTCCTGTACTCGCGCGCGTTCGATCGTGTCAGCCACACAACACACACACACACACACACACACACACACACACACACACACACACACACACACACACACACACACAGTGTCCACGACCACCACACGACCCTGCCCGGAAAGTGGAGAGGGGGGGTAACGGATCGCGAACCTGGAGCGTCTCCTCGGCGAGCTGCTGGGGGTTGTTCCTGAACTCGCGAAAGGGAACGAACTGCACGATGTCCCGCTCCATCTCCTGGCCGTTGTACACCAGCGGGTTGTCGTCGGCATCGAGCACGTCCTGGAAAGACACGCGGGGGGGGTCGCCAAGTGGATCAGCGGACGAGGTCCCGACCACGCCACACAGGGGGGGGAGAGATGGCTGCGAATTAGGATTGGCGGTCGAACCATGTCCTTGAAGTCGGCACTGCCCACGCCCACGATGACTGCAGCCACGGCGAGTCCGTCACACATGTATGTCAGGCACGAGACGTGCGCGTGCGCTACGTGAAGCATGTGGGAGGGGAGGAGGTTACCGATCGAGAGCGGCAAAACGGAAGCCCGAACGATCTCGCGCGTGGTCTCTCTCATGTCCGAAATGATGCTGTAACGCCGCCGTATGGGGAGAAGGCGGGGAGAGTAGCGAGTCACATGAGAAGGGGAGGGAGGGAGTGGGATCGGCGGGCGGGCGTGTACCCGTCGGTCAAGATGAGCAGAATGTAGTGGTTCTGGACCTGCTCCGCGACCGCTTTCTTGGCCATATCAGCAGCCGTGGATATGATCTGCGAGGCAACACAATAAGTATAAGTAGAGAGAGGAAGAGGGGCGTGAGCTGGCGTGCGGGAGGAGGAGAGTGAGCAGAATGGTGACACGTGCCTCGGCAAAGTTGGTGGGGCCCGACAGGATCCAGTGCTCGAACGCCGTTTCGTAGGCCTGGAGCACGCCATCGATGCCCTGTACCTCGGGCTGGGACCAGGTTTTGGTCCGCGTGAGCGCACACGGGAGAGGCGGACTGGCGCAGCGCGAGAGGAGAGGGGAGCGATCGCGTACGTCGTCTTCGTTGCCGTTGAGCGCGAAGCAGTGGTGCGCCGGCCCGCCTTTGCCCTCGGCCCTCTTCTTAGCGCCAAACCCATAGAGCTGCGCCGATCCCGTCCCGCCCCCCACAGATCGCATGAGGCCCGTTCCACCGGTAGGCTGCGATGGCAAGGAAGGGGGAGTGGATACCGGATACCGCTTGTCGGTGTCATAGTCGGACAGGATTTGGCCTACGGACTTGATGGCCGCCACGTACTCATTTTGCTTTCTCTGTTTTTTTTTTTTTCAATAGATATTGTGCGTTGTTGTTTTTTTTTTTTTTTTAGATTTAATTTCAAGGTTGTTTTTGGTGTCGTAATGTCTGTGTGGGTGGGTGGAAGGTGCATACCCCGCTGGGATCGAGGTAGTGAAGTGACGCAGGGTCCTTCGGACTGCCGTTGGACGCTGTAAAATCTGTTGCGTTGTGGAGGAAAGCAGTGGGCCACACTGGTTCACACCTGCTGCGCGACCAGGGCAGACGTACCGATGGCGATGATCAAACTGATCTGGCAGCCACCAGCGATGTACTCTAGGAATCTGTACGTGACACGCACCGCGGTGTCAACCAATAATTTTTATTCTTTATTTGGTTTATTATTTTCAAGAAAACGTTGGTCATAAAATAAATCATAGAGAGGGGAGAGTTACGTGTGGGCATTGTAGCCGTAGTAGGGGTTGGGTATCTTGTGCTCGCGCAGCTCCTTGCCGCGAGTCTCCACCCTCAGTAGCCCTGTCCCGGAATGGTGAGCTCTCGCAAGAAGCAACGAGCCGAGGACAGGCCCTTACCTGAATCTCTGTACTTCTTCTTTTTGGCCTTCTTTTTGTTGTTGATTATGGGAAAATCGCCCCTGTTGGAGTAGAGCTCGTCCGTGTCCGTTTCGACTTGGCCTATGAATGAATGTGCTCCGCTGCGCAACGCCAGACATGCACGGCTCTGGTTGGAGGACCGTCACTTGCGAGAGGGAAGGCACGCAAGCATGCGACGTACTTGCGGTTCCAATCCCAGACTTGGATGAGTAGAGGCCGCTTCGGATCTCCATTGTTGAGGTCTTCGCCCGATATCTCGAACGGGGCCCAGTTCGGGTTCAGCGTGATTTTGATGGTCTGGTTGGTCGAAGCGTGGGGAGGCACGTCGGTTACCGCGCGCTCACGCGCCACAATACACATTATCCGCAAACCGCGCTCGAACACAAGGCAGCCAACAGCCTGTGTACGACAACCACGGACGTACCTCTGACTTGTAGACCGGCACCCAGTTGTCGCCTTCGCCCGACCGTCCAGACTCGCGTGCTCGCAGAATGACGAAGAAAGGATCTGCGCCCACGCATGAACAATCGTGAGCCATCGTTCGCGAACGCCTCATCTCTCGCTGCACTGCTGTGTTGTGTGTGTGTGTGTGTGTGTGTGTGTGTGTGTGTGTGTGTGTGTGTGTGTGTGTGTGTGTGTGGATATGCGGAGGGCTTACCCGACTTGCCAAAGAGGTCCTTTCGATCGAGGCTATGCGCGGAGAACTTGAAGCGGTGGTGCTCCTTTCTGGTCTTCACGTACTTGTCCCTCACATTCAGCGACTGCGTTTCGTGCGAGTGCCGCGTCAGCCCCACGGACTGTGCCAGCGGTCCTCCATCTTCAGGAGAACCTCGTCCAGCCGCCTGCACGCAGGGAGCGCACCGCGATTTGGTCTTGCGGGATGCTGTCGTTGATCTCTTCGCCCATGACCATGATCTTCCCGTTCCTCCTGTTTGGTTTATGCTCGTTCCTGCAGGGCGTGTGTTGTCGTGTGTTTGGCAAATGTGAGAGTGAACGCCGACGGCGTGTGGCGTGCCACATGGTTCTACGCACGCCAAGGTCAGCACGAGGGTCTGGCCGCCCGATGTCATCAGCTCGCTCAAGCGGCATTCCTGGGCGCCGGCAATGAGTGAGTGAGGTCGGGGGAGCGCTGCGTGGGTGCGGGTGGGTACCGCATGGCCAATGAAATCTTGCTTGTCGAGGCCGGCATTCTTGTCGTCGATGTCGTAGACTTTGAACATAAGCGGCTGCACCTTCTCGAAGTGGTAGGGGATCTTGAACGATGTGACCCACTTCGGATTCAAGTTGTCCTTTACGATGAAGAGAACGGTGAGCAAACATGCAAGCAAGCACGTGCGCACACACGCTCAGAGCGGTACAACGAGCGCTTGGAGGCGATGTTGCGGCTGTACCCAGATGATCTCAGTCCTGCCTATCTCCTTCCACTTGTCGTTCTCCTTCGCGTAGACCACGCACATCGGATCTGATCGACAATGGGAGAGAGGAGAAGAAGAGAAGGGAGAGGGAGATCAATAGACAAGCTGCAGATACGCCGGAAGCGCGACCATACCTGACTTGGAGAAAGTGTCCAGATTCACCAGGTCTCTGCGGGAAGGGGAGGTGAGCACAAGAGGCCAACGAAGCCCCAAAGCTCCGAGAGAGCTCGGTGCTCTCGAAAGAACTAAGCTACCCACGCCGAAAGCCAAGAGAACGGCTGCGGTGAAGTGGTGCATTGGGGGGGGGGGGAAGTACTTGCAGGCAACGTGCAGCTCCACCTTTGTGCCTGCCTTCTGAAGGGTGTGCCCCTGGGTCATGTCCGCCGTCACGACTCCGGTTGCTGGCTGCGATGGCGCGTACATGCCGGCCTCTAACCCTCCCCACTGCGCTTGCCACTGTGGCTGCCAGGCCACGTCCATCTCTGTGTCTCTAGCACATGCGTAAGAAAACGAAAAGATTGCCGCGTCGGAAAGCTTCTTTTTTAATTGTCTGTACCTTGGTAAGTCTGTCCTTTGTTGGTGGTGTTGATTAGGTCCAAGTGCACGTCGCGAGCTGCCAGCTGTGCTCGCCCACTACACGCGCCGTACAGCGCACGTTATGATTTTCGGGTAAAGTCGTCCAGAGACGCTTTGAGCCCCAGGACCGGCCTTCGCTGGCCGAACAAGCAAAGACAACCGCACGGCCGCTCCCTGAAGAAAGACCGCAGCCTGAACGTAGAAATTTCCAAACACCTTTCTCCGCTCTCGCTTCAGCGGTTGGAGTAGCATCTGGCATTTTCTTAGTACTGCGATCGACCTTCCGCTCTGATTTCGATCAGTTGGCTGTCCAGGAATTTTCCGTAGCGGCAAGCCGCCATAAATCCCAAAAATTACCGAGAATGATATTATGGTGTCGGGATAAATCGCAGCGCCGCGACCTGCTCCAAGAAAAAAGCAGGATAAAAAAGCGCGAGAGGGGTGGCCACGTCAGCAAAATTGATTTCTGCGGACAATTCGAGATCTGTGGTTGGCTTCTGCCTGGAACGAGATGCCGCCGACAGAGAAAAGGAGCAGAATGGAGGGAAAGTGGGGTAAGCCAAAGCAGGGAAGGCAACCGAGTAAAGCTTCAACAACCTCTCGAACCACCAAGACCACTTTTGGCGCTAAGCGACCAACCACCACAGCGAACTCGAACGACCCGCTTCATAGACAGCGTCTTTCGATCGACTTCGCGCATCAATCACCAACCACCCGACTTCTCAGCGAGATCGAAAATTCCAATCACCACACACCAAGCCGAGCTTCTGCAACGATCCTTCGCGGCCGCTACCTTCGTCTGCTAGGGATTCTCTGCCTCTGAGCTTTCTCTTCGACAACATTCCTCCACTCTTCCTCTAATTTTGCACTTTCACAACCACCACCTCGTCCACCGCACTTCGTCGAAAACGGACGCCTAATCGATAACACAACACCACAAGTATGAACCGCGTCGCCATCCAAAAGAATGCCGTTCCCGAGTTTGGACTGCAGCAATGCGCGGATCAAGTACTAAAGAGAGACAACGAGGGGAACACCGAGCTGATGTGGATGACCGGCAACGCGCCCGTCGGCTGGATGGCGCAGTACGTCCAGCTCAAGGGTAACGAGTCGGGCATCAACGCGCAGAACTGGAAGGGCCAGACTGCGCTGTTCATCGCCACATCGCTCGGGGCCAAGGACAAGGTCGAGTTCCTCCTCCGCTCGGGTGCCGCCGACTACCCCACAGTCGAAGGCGTTACGGCTCTTCACGTCGCCGCTGCGATGGACCACGGCGAGATCGCCAAGCTGCTCATTCAGCACGGCTCGTTCATCAACGCACAAGGTGCGCACTCACGCCCCCATCTACTTTTGTCTTTGCCCACCTTCCGCCAGCAGCTGAAGCGTTGTTCTAAAGCAACGGAACGCAATTTTTGGCTGACTTGCCGGAAACTTTTCTTTCTCGCGCACGCAGACGATGAAGACGACACTCCCCTGCACTGGGCGGTCAGGGAAGGCAAGGTCGACATGGTCAGGCTTCTTATCAAGAGGGGAGCCGACTACAACTGCCCCAACGCCGACGGTAAGTTAACTCTTCATACACTCTCTCTTTCTCTGAGAGCGACCAAGCTAATCTTAGCTCGTCTTTGTGGGCCTTCAGGCGAAAATCCTCTTCAGCTGGCAGCATGCATAGACGATGAAGAGCTCAACGATGTGCTAGCTGAAGCTGTCGAGGAAGCCGAAGAGGAAAGGGACGCCATGTTTGAGGACGCCCCCGCTGCCCTGCCCGAGATGATCGCTGCCGGCAGCCCCATGCAGCTCGACGGCCAGGACCTCCTGGGCGCCCAGTTTGCCAAGCTGTTCACCAGGGACACCAACGGCCACGCCAAGGCGAGAGAGTGCGACGCAGAGCTTCCGCGCTCCTTCTCCGCCTCCGTCGCGCCGCTGACCTTCGCCTTCGGCTCTGGCGTCTGCTGAGGCCTCCCGCCGCGACCGTGCCGGCAACGTCACCGGCCATTGGCTGCCCTTTTCTTTTAATTTGCTTCACAGGCAACCGTCATCGTCATACTCCAGCTTCTCTCCTCTTGCACCCACTTCGCGTCTCTTCTTCTCTGCGACAACAAACACACCGCACCGCTTTGTTGTTGTTGCGATGAGGTTTGGACCTTTATCAACACACATCAAGTAACATATTCTCCTGCACAGCAACAAACGTCTAGATTTGTACAAAGAAACGAACATGATTGAACCTTCCCCATTTTCAACTCTCAATTTCCCAGCCTCTCTGTCTTTATCCCGTTCATTCTCAACTTCTTCTCACGCGCACATTTCGATGAACCACGTGATGGTTTGACTTGCCAAGAGCAATCCCATGTTTCTTCAGGTACGCCTTTATCTTTTCCACCGTCACTGTTGAACATCACTCTATTACTCATCCATCAACAACACGAACGGCAACGCTTTGCGGTGGGGATGTGTACACGTTCCAACAGCACCAGCACGAATGCCTTGCTCTGTCTCTTTGGCCATCGACTCTGTTGATTTGGCTGCTTTGTAAAAGACCTTCCGCCTCTGCTGTGCTTCAGCCCGCCGTTGTGCTGTGTGATGGCAATGTGAGCTGAAATGTTTGCTCGCTTTAGAGGAAGCAAATACCTGTAACAGTGAGGGCACGCGACTTGTACTGTCTCCGCCGAAGTTGGGCTTGTATGGTTTGATGGTAATCATCACGCTTCTTTCGAGCAAGCAAGATCTTCAGCCATCGTTGTTCCTCCTCACAAGAGACTTCGAGTCCCATATGTTTGTAGGTGTCAAGGATTATGCTGCTTTCTTTGCCTAGTGGACAGATAGAAAAATCAGAAAAAGTGATGGTCCAACGGCACAACACAACAAAAACCACGGAGCACCTTCATTTCGCTCAAGCAGCCCAGCATCAAACAGTGCAGTGTACATCACTGTCCAGTTTCGTTGCTTGTCAACACGCTTGCGGGCTGAAGCATTGATGGACTCAATCTGAATGGTGCTGTAGCCGTGGGTGTAACGCTGACAGTCATCAAGGTAACTCTCTATCAAGATCTACATTGGGGTGAGCTGAGAATGCAGTAACTCAGCAGAGGAAGTAGTGAACCTACCTCAAGTGCAGTGAGGGCGTCCTTGTCCTTCGCTGGATCCAGCCTTAGTGTAGTGTTTTTGCCCTTCTTGTGGAGGCACTTGTCGTGAGAATAGTCTTGGTCAGAGATGTGCGGGATAAAGGCCTTCACGTGCTCTTTGAAGGCCTCAACATTGGTCTTGTGTGCCTTTATACCTAGGCAAACAGGAGAAACACTTGTCAGTGTTGTGCCCTGCCTAGCTGGTAGTGCTCCACCTCTTTTACCACCATGCAAAACAAATGCTGAGGAGGGAGCAAACCAATCAGGAAGTGAGCCTTCAGCAGTGGGGCAATCGGTAGTAGGGACTCATGGTCCTTGGCAAGAGTGAGCACATTCTTGTGGAGCCCCTTGACATAATGGCCAGGGTCACGGTTCAGCTTCAACTCATCACCGAAGTGCTTCTTGGCAAGTAAACTGACATCACTGTCGCCATCAGCCACCACTGATGACAGGGTGACACCCGCGTCCTACACAATGAAGACATCAGCAAGAGTCCATAAAGGAGGGAATAGGCATTACCTTGAGATAGGTGAACACACGATCTGTGCCATCCCCCTCAGCTGTGCTTGACGTTCCCTTGTAAGTCCGTAGTGGATGCTGTGGTGCTCCGGAGGCTGTGTCCTTTAGCAGATGGTTGCGTGCTACAATGATCCCTTCCCGTGGGCCTATGTGCAATCAGGTGTGTGGAGGTAAGTGCTCAGTGCAGTGTACTTCAGGTGTGCGCTTGGGGATGGTGAGTTACCTGCGTCAGCATCAATGGCCACAGTTGTTATCTTGTTGGCATGCCAATGTCGTGAAGAGTACGTAGAATCAATAGCCACATTGGAATGCTTCCGCCGTTTCATTCTTGCCAGCACCTCCGCACAAGACACATCCATAATTGCTGTAATTGCAGGCGCAAGCTGAACTCAAGAGTTAGAACCAAAAAAAGAAGCAAAGCTCGAAATGATGGGTGTACCAAATTCTTGTTGAGCTGCGCATAGCAATCACGGGAGATGAGGGGGACTCCGCCTGCAAGACCCCAAACTGACTCGAGTCGTTCAAACCTGATACCGTTCAGTCCCCAGGCCAAGGCCAGCCGTGTGGGAGCATCCTTTCGCTGCGTGTTGGACTGGATCGGTGAGGTGCTACAAAACTGTTTGCCAAACGTGCAATGTGGGCTACCACACCGAACGTCAGTGCTGAAGCCTCCATTCCTTTCGCTCCACTTCTCACAGCCCAGGTTCTGCTTGTGGCAGTGCAGGCACGCCAGTGTTGTCACGAACTTACGGAACTGCTTCAGCTCAACCAAAGCCCACCGATACCTCGGCATTGCCGCAGCCTGCTTCCGAGTTTGTTGCCGAGGAGTAGGGGAGACGCTCCTACACCGGCAGGCACGTTCTATTGCCTCCCATTGTTCCCGCCTCTCCTTATGGCCTCGTTCTCATTCTTCCTCCTCTTCTTGTTGCCGTTTTTCTTTTTGCACCTGCTCTCGTTCTAACTGATGTTTTCTGGTCCTCCTCTCTCGTTGCCCACGAACTGCTTCTCCTGGTTGAAGAACACGGAAGTTCAGCAAAACCGCTCTCTCCTTCTCCATTGTCGGCAGCTCAACAAACACCACCACCCGGGTCACACAAAAGCAAAACTTGTATTAGAGGAAGTTTTTTGTATCCTCACAATTTGGCTGTGCCCTAATTGTTTACATTCCTTCTCTGCGCAATGCAGCACCAGCACATTCTTCAAATCGTGATGGCAGTCACGGCCCCCACGGTTCTCCAGCAGAAGACCAGACTGCACCCTTAATCAAGCTTTACTCTTACTCAGCTGTTTCCTGTACATGTGGCGTTGCTTGCTGCGGTCTGGTGGTTGGGCGTGGTCAGGGGGAGAGAGCGCAGCCGCCGGTGGCGGTGTTGCGCCAGTTCTGCTGGAGCAGGTAGTAGCGCCCATTGAGCTGCACGTTGGCCCTCGCCCCGTTGGTCGCCGTGAGGCTCGTATCGCCAAAGCGCCACGCGCACAAGTCGGCGTTCTCGCGACCCTGCGCGTCGCTCCAGCCGGTGAAGAGCGGATCGGTCACCGTCTTGGCCACGTTCGCCGCCACCAAGTTCACCTGGATAGAGAAGGCGCGGTGGTGAGCGCGAACGATAGAGCTCCACCCGATAAGCTCCTTAAGTCTAAGCTGATACCATGGAGTCGGAGGCGAAATCGGCATTGGGCGTGGTCTCGTTCGGTCTGAACGCACTGCACTTGGGGCCGTCGCCTCCAGGACTGGGGTAGCCCACCCACACTACCTTTATGCTCGCGCTGAATGACGGGGTGGTGAACTGGAGGAACGTGTGAAGACTACACGCCGAGGCCGGCGGCACGAAGTCGGGACCCGTGAGCACAATGAAGATCGCGTTGTCGACCACTTGGGGCCACCCGTACTGGGCAAAGGTGGTATTTAGCACGGCGCGGAGGGCGGCGTCGTCAATGGCGTCTTTGACGGTCAGGTTTCGGTGGTTGTCGAAGGAGCCTCCGAATGAGAGTCTGCCCGAAACGCCATCACCGTTGGCGTCGGTGTAGCCTTGGTTGATGTTGTACCAGGAGCTGTTGTCGAGATCGCCTGTTACGCACCATCGCATCACATCAAAGGTCAACAACTACAATGAGACCACACGCATGGGTGGAGGTGGGAAGGGTACCAATGAATGTGTTGATGACGGTCTTGGTGGTGGAGGAGAAGTTGCCGTAGAAGATGGTGTAGACCGTGGGAGTGTTCAACAGGAGAGGACCGCCGTGGTAGGTAAGCTGTGGGCTAGAGACTGGAGAAGGGTTGGGTGACCTGCTGGGCTGCCCGGTCGGCGGAGCACTGGCGCTAGGCGAAGCAGCAGCCGGCGATCGGCCAGGTGTAGAGGTGTGTGTTTCGGTAGCATGCGAAGTTTTGGGGCTTGTGGTGGGCGTAGCTGTCTGCGGAGAGGGTGCACTCGGTCTGTCTGCCCTGTCACCTGGCGGCGGAGCAGGGCCTGCAACCCTGAGGTTAAGGGAGGCAAGTACGTCTTCGTCGGATCTCTCAGCAAGGTAGCCCACCTAAACACATGGCAGTAGATGGTCAGCGTTTCTGGCATAGCAAGGTGGAGGAAGATCAGGGATGTACGGGGTTGGAGTGCCGAGCTGGGATTATGTAGACGCCAGAAAGCGAAGCAGAATTCTCAGCATGAATGCTGCTACCCCCCAAAAGAGTGAAGAGGAAGGCCGAGATGAGAGCCGCGGCTAGGGTCATGTTCGTGGCTGTGTGCAGTTGGAGAAGTAGTTTGCAAAAGAAAGAGTGCAAGAGTGCAGGCTCTCCTTTATACTGTGACCTTGCGGGCACTGCCGAGCGCCAGCCACCTTAGAGCAATACTGCGGGCGTATGGGCAGCGTGGGCGTTCTCACAATCCGCAGGAACCCTGTTAGCCTAGTCATCCATATCTTGCCTATGGCCGACTCTTTTCGTGACTTCAGAACCTTTTAAGGTTTAAGAGTTCATTTATGGGCTTGTGTTCCTTGGATAGGGCACCCTAGCTGTACAAGTGACCTGTTCGCGAACTTGAATAACCACCAAAAAAGGTCATCTTCGTCTGCTATCAGATGCTGAGGGCCTATCCAGGTTGGTATCGCGGTGCCGCACGGTCAGGGGGCGCGAGGTTGGGCATGGTCAAGGGGAGAGAGTGCAGCCGCCGGTGGCGGTGTTGCGCCAGTTCTGCTGGAGCAGGTAGTAGCGCCCATTGAGCTGCACGTTGGCCCTCGCCCCGTTGGTCGCCGTGAGGCTCGTATCGCCAAAGCGCCACGCGCACAGGTCGGCGTTCTCGTGACCGTGAGCATCATTCCAGCCTGTGAAGAGCGGGTCGGTTACTATCTTGGCCACGTTAACAGCCAGAACATTCACCTGTTTAAAGAGGATTGAGGGTGAGCATAAGTGCCACTGTCCGAAACACTAACGCCAACAACAAAGCTCCAGGGGCCGTACCATGGCGTCGGCAGCGGAGTCTCCATTGGGTGTGGTCTCGCCCGTGCCGAAGGCGCTGCAGTTACGAGAGTTTGCCTCTACAGGAACAGAATCGCTGATTTGCCGATCCGGGTGGCCCACCCATGCCACCTTTACCTTGACGGCGTTGGACGAGGAGTCGGTGAAGTTGGTGAGGTACGTGTGGAAGCCGCACGCTCGGGTGGACATGAGGACATCGGCGGCCGTCAACAAGAAGTAGATCGCATTATCCACCACGGGGAAAGCTGCAGAGGTGAAGGCGGTGTTGAGTGCGGCGCGAATAGTGGCGTCACTTGCCGTCAGGTTTTGTCCTTGTGAGTAGTTATCGTTGAAGGAACCTCCGAACGAGAGTCTGCCCGAAACGCTGGCACCATTGGCGTCGGTATAGCCTCGATTGATGCCGTACCAGGTGCTGTTGTCGAGATCGCCTATTGCGCACCATCGCATCACATCAAAGAAGTTAGCAACGTGTTAGTAGAAACTTTAGAAAAGACTACAGATAAAGATTCGCAGTGGGTGGAGGAGGTACCAATGAAAGTATTGATGACGGTCTTGGTAGTGGAAGAGAAGTTGCCGTAGAAGATGGTGTAGACCGTGGGAGTGTTCAACAGGAGAGGACCGCCGTGGTAGGTAAGCTGTGGGCTGGGGCTAACGCTAGGTGAACTGGTGGGAGTCGGAGTAGGCGAAGGGCTCGGTGTCCTTGATGTTGAAGGGGCATCTGGCGACCTCGTGGGCGATGCGGTAACAGCACTGGGGCTGACAGTAACAGACGGCGAAACGGCCTGGGTTGACGCGGTAATGGAAGATGGACTTACTGTACCTGACGGAGCTGATCCGGTCGGTGACGCAGTGACGGCTGATGCGCTGGCTGTACTTGACGGCGACGTACTAAATAAACCCGAAGGCGAAACCGCCTCTGGACTTCTTGTGGTCGGCGCGGTGCTGGGCGTTGGGCTGGCTGTCTTTGATGGCGAAACTGCCTCTGGTGATCTGGTCGGTGATGCGGTGGCGGTCGTAGGGCTGACTGTACCTGATGGCGATGTCGTCGGCGAAGCCGTCGGGCTGGTTGTACTCGATGGCGACGCGGTGGCGGCGTTCAGGCTGGCCGTTGTAGAAGGCAAAACTGCCTCTGGCGATCTCGTCGGTGACGCGGTGGCGGTCGTTGGGCTGACTGTACCCGATGGCGATGTCGTCGGCGATGCCGTTGGACTGGTTGTACTCGACGGCGACGTGGTGGCGGCGTTTGGACTGGCCGTTGTTGAAGGCGAAACTGCCTCTGGCGATCTCGTCGGTGATGCGGTGGCAGCTGATGGACTGGCTGTACCTGACGGCGAAACTGCGTCAGGCGATCTCGTTGGTGACGCGGAGCCTGCCGTGGGGCTGGCAGTCGTTGATGGAGAAACTGCGTCTGGCGATCTCATCGGCGATGCGGTGGCAGCCGATGGAGTGGCTGTTGGTGAAGGCGAAACTGCCTCTGGAGATCTCGTAGGCGACGTGGAGCCAGCATTTGGGGTCGCTGAACTTGTCGGCGATGCGGTGGCAGTAGGGCTGGCTGTTTTTGAGGGCTCTGGCGATCTCGTTGGCGACGCTGTGGCGGCCATTGGACTTGCTGTGCTTGACGGCGAAACGACCTCAGGCGATCTTGTGGGCAACGCGGAGCCGGAATTGGGGGTCGCTGAACTTGTCGGCGATGCGGTGGCGGTCGGGCTGACTGTTTTCGAGGGCTCTGGCGATCTCGTTGGCGACGCTGTGGCGACCGTCGGACTTGCTGTGCTTGACGGCGATGCTGCGGCGGCCGTCGGACTTGCTGTGCTTGACGGCGAAACGAGCTCAGGCGATCTCGTGGGCAATGCAGAGCCGGCATTTGGGGTCGCTGAACTTGTCGGCGATGCGGTGGTGGTCAGGCTGGCTGTTTTTGAGGGCTCTGGCGATCTTGTCGGTGACGCCGTGGCAGCCGTCGGACTTGCTGTACTTGACGGTGATGCTGCGGCGGGTGTTGGGCTGGCAGTGCTTGACGGCGAAATGACCTTGGGCGATCTTGTGGGCGATGTGGAACCGGCATTCAGGGTCGCTGTCGGGCTGACTGTTTTCGAGGGCTCTGGCGATCTCGTCGGCGACGCTGTGGCGGCTGTAGGACTTGCTTTGCTTGACGGTGACGCAGCGGCGGGTGTCGGGCTGGCAGTGCTTGACGGCGAAACGACCTCGGGCGATCTTGTGGGTGACGTGGAACCGGCAGTCAGGGTTGCTGAACTGGTCGGCGATGCGGTGGCAGTAGGGCTGACTGTTTTCGAGGGCTCTGGCGATCTCGTCGGCGACGCTGTGGCGGCCGTCGGACTTGCTGTACTTGACGGTGACGCAGCGGCGGGTGTCAGGCTGACTGTGCTTGACGGCGAAACGACCTCGGGCGATCTCGTGGGCGATGCAGAGCCGGCATTCGGGCTCGCTGAACTGGTCGGCGATGCGGTGGAGGTTGGGCTGACTGTTTTCGAGGGCTCTGGCAATCTCGTTGGCGACGCTGTGGCGGCCGTTGGACTTGCTGTACTTGACGGCGACGCAGCGGCGGGTGTTGGACTGGCTGTATTTGACGGCGATGCGGTGGCAGAGGTAGGACTAGCTGTGCCCAACGGCGAAACTACCTCAGGCGACCTCGTGGGTGACGCGGAGCCGGCCGTTGCGCTGGCTGTTCTCGATGGCGACGCCGTCGGACTGGCTATACCCGACAGCGAAGGCGATGCAGAGCCGGCATTCGGGCTCGCTGTACTTGTCGGCGATGCGGTGGAGGTTGGGCTGACTGTTTTTGAGGGCTCTGGAGATCTCGTCGGTGACGCTGTGGCGGCCGTCGGACTTGCTGTACTTGACGGCGACGCATTGGCGGTGGGCGGGCTGGCCGTTGTAGAAGGCGAAACTGCCTCTGGCGATCTCGTCGGCGACACGGTGGTGGCAGTAGGGCTAGCCGTACCTGACGTTGAAACTGCATCTGGCGATCTCGACGGCGATGCAGTGGTGGCCGTCGGACTGGCGGTTATGGAAGGTGAAGCGGCATCGGGCGATCTCGACGGCGATGCAGTGGCGACAGAAGGGCTGGCTGTAACTGACGGCGAGGCCGTTGTAGAAGGCGACACAGCCTCTGGCGATCTCGTTGGTGACGCAGTGGCGGTCGTAGGGCTGACTGTACCTGATGGCGATGTCGTCAACGATGCCGTCGGGCTGGTTGTCCTCGATGGCGATGCGGTGGCGGCGTTCGGGCTGGCCGTTGTAGAAGGCGAAACTGCCTCTGGCGATCTCGTCGGACTGACTGTACCCGATGGCGATGTCGTCGGCGATGCCGTCGGACTGGTTGTCCTCGACGGCGACGCGGTGGCGGCGTTTGGGCTGGCTGTGCTTGACGGCGAAGGAGCCTCAGGCGATCTCGTAGGCGAAGCCGTGCTGGCAGGTGAACTGGTTGTACTCGGCGATGGGCTGGCTGTACCTGACGGCGAGGCCGTTGTCGAGGGCGAAACCGCCTCTGGCGATCTCGTGGGCGACGCCGTGCCAGCAGAAGGGCTGGCTGAACCTGATGGTGATGCGACGGCAGCTGTCGGACTGGCTGTTCTGGACGGCGAAGGTGCTTCAGGCGATCTCGTAGGTGACGCTGTGGGGGAGGGTGTATTTGATGGTGACGCGGCATCTGGCGACTTCGCGGGGGATGTAGTGGCCGTCGGGGAAGCAGTGCTTGATGGCAAAGCGGCATCCGGCGATCTTGTCGGTGACGCGGTGGCTGCCACTGGGCTGACTGTACCTGACGGCGATCTTGTCGCCGATGCAGTTGGGCTGGTTGTCCTTGATGGCGATGCGGTGGCTGCGGTGGGGCTGGCAGTGTTTGATGGCGAGGCGGCATCAGGAGATCTCGCGGGTGATGCGTTGGTGGCCGTCGGACTGGATGTCCTCGACGCCGACGGACTAACCGTACTTGAGGTCGAAGGAGACTCAGGCAATCTAGAGGGTGACGCTGTGGCGGTCGGAGTGAATGATCTTGATGGCGACGCGGTGGCCGTAGGGCTGGCTGCACTAGACGGTGAAACTGCATCAGGAGATCTCGTGGGTGATGAAGTGCCGGCGGTAGGGCTGGCTGTTCTTGACGGCGACGAGGTGGCCGTAGGGCTGGCTGTTCTTGACGGGGACGCAGTGGAAGTCGGACTACCTGTGCTTGACGGCGAAACTGCCTCTGGCGTTCGGCTAGCCGAGATTGTGGGGGATGCGCTTGCCACAGATGGGCTGGCTGTCCTTGACGCGGTGGCCGTAGAGCTGGCAGTACTTGACGGCGAAGGGGACTCAGGTAATTTGGTCGGTGACGTGGTGCCGGCCGCAGGACTCGCTGTATTTGAAGGCGATCTTGTCAGCGACGCGCTAGCAGACGGACTGGCCGTCCCCGATGGTGAGCTGGGGGACTGCGTCTGAGAAGTCGTGCTTGGTGAAGCGCTGGGAGTCTTTGAGTTTAAATCTGTCACCCCAGACGGCGAGGGAGTGCTTGGTGGTGAAGGAGTCACTGTTACATCTCTCGTACGAAGCACGCCCGCGGTGACTTGGTCGACTGGCCTTCCGGCGTAGTAGCCCACCTGTAGTTGGTGCCAAGAGACGGTGAGTTTGAGACCACTGAAGCCTCAAGAGAACCAGCTCTCGAGGCTTTAGCGAAAGGTGTACGAACGGGATTGGCGTGCGAAGCATAAACCATGTAGACCCCGGAGAGGTCAGCTGAGTGCCCAAGCGTAAGCGTGAAGACGAACGCCAGGGCGAACAAAGCGGAGGCGACTAGCCTCATGTTATGTGCTTGTGGTTGTCTACTGTTTGAGGTCAAGGAAGTATACTAGCCCCGCTGCAGCTTCTCCGTGGTTCACCGCAGAGGGCTAGCCCCTCATTGGTCTGTGGATGCCTCGTGACTGCGTAAAAGGTAAAGTGGTACTTACCTTTTGCTGGGGGTCGTCTGCTTGTAAGGTCCCTGGCTCCATCTTAGGTTTTGCCTATCTAATACAGATTATGACCTGTCGCATTTACGTTGTTCTCGAAAAGGCAACGTGCGCAAATAAGAGAAAATCTCAATAGTTCTTTTGTATTTACAGAGTTAATGAGTAACAGTTTTGAGCTCCCCCCTCCACAATAGCGAGTTGCGGGTGAGGTGAGGTGCGTGGCACCGGAAGGTGGGCTGTGGTCAACGTTACCTCTCGGCGCCGTCGCCTTCGCCCGTCACTCCCCCTTCGCCGTCTTTCTCCGCCGTCCCGAGCGTCGGGCTCTCGGCCTGTGTCGCGTGGTCGACTGAAGCGGGGGTTTGGTGGCCGTCCTCCTGCTGCTCCTCGCGCAGCGGCGGCTGTTCCTCAAACAACTGCTCGCGGTTGTCGATGCATTTGAGTATGAAGCGAGTGACGAGCGGCGTGAGGTCGAGCAGCTCCTGCAGCGAGGCGTTGTCCTTGGTGGTAAGCAGGTTGGGCCCAAAGCAGGTCGCCAGATTCGTAACGCCCATGGCGTTGACCTCGGCGTGCTGGGCCACCTGCCATGCGTGAGCGTTGTTGCACCGTGGAATTAAGGTGAGAGTTGTTCGAAAAAGGCAGAGACGAGTTCGGGGCCGCGGCTACGTACCTCGGCGAGGAAATAGCACAGCTCGCGAAGCAGGACTTTGTGCGCAGACGGTAGGTCAGCGATGATGCACTTGGTGGACGAGACCCAGCGTTGCGTGTCCTGGTCGGTCCTGTATCGCTCTGTCTCACACCACGACGCACGCGCGTAGGCGTTTAGAGAACAGGACAGACACGCGAGCGCCAGGAGGAAGGCAGGGGCTTGCGCGCGCGCGTGTGTGCGTGATGTGTGGTGTTGCGTACTTTCGACGTCCATACACAAGTTGAACACCTTGTAGGGGAAAACGGGATCCGGCAGCTCTCGTAGAAAGTACTGCGCAAAAGGAAGAAGGGCAAGGGTTAGCACGTGTCTAGCGCTGTCGGGAGAGGTGCACGGGGTGGCGTGATCTCGACGAGTGCGTGTCCTGTTAAAGTACCTTGAGCAGATCGCCACGCGAGTGCGCATCCACCTTGTCCAACGACACTCTGCCGCCTTTGCAGAGGCGAACACGTGTGTTGGATTGCGTGGGTCAGGCGTTCGGCCAAGCCAAAGGTATGGGTGCCGCCCAAGGAAGGAGAGCGAAAGGGTTCATTGGGGGAGGGGGGGTGTACCCTGATCGAACCGCTCCTTGAGCTCACGCACCACCTTGCGACTGCCGGACTGCCTGAATATGCCCAGCTCGCGTATGCCTGCGATACGCGCGACTGCGCGTTAGCGTGTGCAATAGGGCGATGCCCACGCATCGCTTGGCCACACATACATCGACGCACGTTCAGGAGCTCGCGCGGTGGGGAATAGTATTACCTTCTTGCCTCAGCGATCGCAGGACCATGTCCACGGCAATGGGCAGCCCCGAGTCGGCCTTCTCCACAGCCTCCAGCGGTACTCCAAACTGGGGCGCCTGCATCGATGACGCGAGATGTGGGCAAGGCCTCCGAAAGAGGAACGTGAAAGAAGAGGCAGGACGTACGGAGGGGGTGCGACCCCATACGTAGTAGTAAAGAGAAGCCGCCAAGGCGCTTCCTCCCGCAACAACTGCTGCAGATGCATGAATAATTAAGGAAAGGAGGGTTTGCAAGGAGGATGGAAGAAAAAGGTTGTATATGCTAAACCTGCGGCTTCGATCATGGCAAAATCTGTCGAGAACCAGGCTCTGCGAGATCTTCAGAGGACAGGTCTGGTGAGTTTTCTTCTTTCTTAAGGAAGTACGACAGGGGCAGTTCAAAGAGGGCAATGCGAAATTTCGCAATGCTTTTTCTGATTTAAAAAGAAAAGAAAGAAGCTTAATCTTGTGGCAAACCGAAATACAGGACGCAAAGAGAGCATGGGCAACAGACAGATCGGAATGGGTTATGGGGGTGTTCCCTCACGGGCGGGATCGGCAGCGGATGAGGAACGGATGATGCAGGTCATGATGGCCAGCATTCAGATGCAGGATTACCTCACCATGTACAACACAACCACGGAGAGGTGCTTCAAGAAGTGCGTCTTCAACCTCCGAACGCCACAGCTCGTTGAAAAGGAAGAGGTACGCTTCATCCTCCCATTACCTCGAAAATCACCATCTGCCATTCCTTGATTTTTGGTGATGGAAGTGAAATCGCAGATTGTGGTGACTTGCCAAGTGATTCACAAGATCTCCTTACCAGGTGTGCCTAAATCGATGCATTGAAAAGATGTCTCACTACAATCTGCGATTTCAAACTAAGGTACCGCAGCGTCACTTCAGCCCAATACGCTGCTTGCCAGCAACTTGCACGTCACTTGGGTCGCGGTGCGCCACGTCCACTGTGTGCGCTCGGACTGCTTCCTTGCAGGAGAGGAAGCCATGCAACACGTGGACACCGTCAGACATCTCTGCGCCCAGTACTTGTGTCAACGACCCAGAACGACCATGCACTGATGTGCGTGGTGTCGCAGGTGAGCCAAGAGAGCACGGCCTTGCGCGAACAGCAGCAAAAGGAAGCCGAACTGCAGCAGCAGAAGGCCGCGGCGCAGGAACAACAGGCGCCCAAAGAAACGCCAGCGAGCCAGTAGTGACCAGGCCTCACAACAGTAAACATCACTTCGCCATCTCAGCGCGTGGATGGAGGGACACCGACTTTCCCTTTCCTTTTCTTTCTTAGGCCCGTAACTCCGCGCAACCCGGGGCAGGTGGCGCAGACTGGTTGTGGTGTGGAGGAGATGGAAAGGTTGGCCACGCGTGTTGGTGCCCGGCCAACGTTCACAGGGCAAAAGAAGATCCAGCACTTCATGAGGAATTTTCGAGTCTCCTCTTCTCTTTCGCTCTTTTTGATTTTCGTTTTCATCGTTAGCTTCGATCTTTGCTTCGTTGCGGGGAGCGCTGCCACACGCGATAACCGAAAACGAACCGACTCCTTCACAAACAACGGCGCTCGTCCACCCTCGGCGGTGCGCGAGCCTCGAGCAACGTGCGGGCCTGCGGCAAAGGGATCCTGCTGCTTCCAAAATCTACAGGGCTGTCCAGGTACCTTCATTATGATTTTTTCGACTCATTTACATTTATATTATTATTGGCATATTTTCAATCCCTTTTTATATTAAAAATAAATAAAAGGAATTATAAATAATGGAGCCATCGCTCTTTTCCTCTGCAGGATGCAACACCACCACGGTGGAAGCTTGCGTGTGCAAAGAGGACAGTCGGTGTTGCTCGGATACCTGGGATAGGTACTGCTGAAGATGAAACCGGCCCCACAATTGGCGCACACCACGCCCTGACGTGCTGCTCCCGAGACAGTGTGTGCGTGTTCAGAGCCTCCAAATCGTGTGGGGCCGCCTGCTCCACGGATTGCAGCAATCCCTGCGACCAGACCTCCACTTGCCCAGGTTCCGTCACAGCCCATCCCGCCTTCGAGCACACTTGCCACACTGACCTCTCGTGACCTCTCGACCCACAGGCTGTGTTGACAAAAAGATGAGGGACTGCGTGTGCGGACATATCAGCGAGTGCTGTTTGATGGGTACGGCCCGAGTGTTCAAACAGCACATTTTTATTTAATATCATGATTTGTTATTTTAATATCATGACCCTCCTGTTTTGCAGCCTGGAGTCCTCGGTGTGTGGATATCGTGGCTACTTCATGCAGAAGCGTAGGTACGTTATCACGTCGCACATCTTTCTTTCTTTATTTTTATTTATTTTCGTACATTTTTTATTGGCCGATTTTACGCGCACTTATGCCTGGCATAAATCGCACACCCCCCTTTTTCATCCACGCAGCGTCACCATCTCCTTCTCACGTGCCGCCTTCCTCCACGCCGTCTGTCTCTCCGTCTCCGTCGGTCTCGCCGTCCTTCGTGCCGCCGTCCGCCACGCCCTCCATCTCCCCCTCTTCTTCCTTCGTTCCCCCGTCCGTCACGCCGTCGGCCACGCCGTCCGCCTCGCCGTCCGTCACGCCGTCCGTCACGCCGTCGGCCACGCCGTCCATCTCCGCTTCCCCGTCTTCTACCCCACACGCGGCCAACTCGACAGACCCCGGGTACAGCGTTCCATCACCACGTGATACACGACCGTGTCCTGCGTTGGGGGGGGGAGCGATCGATTGGAATTGGAGTGAGAGTGGTGGTGGGTGGCGAGCGCATCTGACACCGTCGTCTTTCCTCTCGATCGCCCAGGGCTCCGGTCTCGATGGCCTGGGGAGTGGCCGTTTTCCTGTTGGTGCGGCTGCCCGCGCTCGACACATGTGCGTGTGTGGGGCTGGCTCGCTCACTGTGGTCGTGTGCGCCAGGTCGTAAGCTGCCTCTCCGTTTCGACGTGCGGAGCCGTGGCTCTGTACTACTACCGCAAGAAGAAGCAAGTCGAGGAGCTCGGCGCCCGTACGATGCTTCCCTACTCTCTCTCTCTCTCCGCCCCCCCCCCTCTTCTACACAAACAAGTGTTCTCATGCGTGGCGTGGGACTGCACAGCCGCCACGAGCAAGCAAGCGTACACGCATCTCGAGAATGAAGACGAGGAGGGCCTGTTCGACGGGGCCGAGGACGACGAGGAGGACCTGCCGGACCCGTTCGCCGAGGAGTTTGTCGCACGCGAGATGGAGATGCGCCAGCTCGGCTCGTCGTCGCCCTCATCAGCGCAGCCAGCCTCCGCGACCGATAACAACGGCGACAATGGGCACTTTAGTATCGGAGACACGGACGACGAGAACGTTCACGACGACGACCACCATGCAGGCGAGAACGAGCTGGTGGTGCGAGACGATCCCGTCGATCCCCTGGAAGGAGAAGGTGTCGACATGTTCGCGGAGCGTGAACTGTAATTGTTGGAATGAAACAAGGGGGGATGCAACCACGGTCCGCGTGTGCATGGCGCGCAGAGACGGAGGGCATGAGTGGATGGGCATTTGGATGAGAAATTAGCTTTTTGTGAGGCGAATCCAAGCCTATCTAAAAAGGAGAGGAGTTACGCCCAATCACGTAGCGGATACCGGCCTTGAGAAAAGGAGAAGAAGGGATGCATTGTTTTGCTTGTTCGCAACCCTCTCAAACACACGCAGCCACATGAGGAGAGCCACGGTCCTTGCCGCTCGATGCCGCCCGTTGGGGGCGTCCACCCTCACCGTCAGCGCGTGGGGCGGGCTCTCGAGGAGGCCCGCTGCTCCGGTCTTGTCGCTCCAGCTCCAACCCTCCAGGTACTTTACTCCTTTCTTTTTCTAAAAATTATAAAATAAAGGAAGAATAATTCAACATTACCTGTCACATTAAATACAGAATTAGATAAAATAAATATTAATATTTATATACAGGTCGTGCGTACCGCACGTGCGCCGCTGGGCCGGAAGTGCTCTGAGCTCCGGCAACACCACACCTCGTACGCACGCGTGTCGGCATGCCGACAGCTCCGCCTAACACGGTAGCTTGCTTGTTCGCATGTGATGGTCTCCAGTGGTGGCCGAGGTCCGCGTGCAGGGGCCGGCAGTCCGGGCGCGCTCATGGGCGGTGGCGTGCGGCGTCAACGTCGCCCGAGGCCTCGTGGGCGTGACCGCCTTCGCCTTGCCCTATTCGCCTTCGCCTCTCCTCATCCGCGATGGCTGTACGCTGCCTGCGCTCTCACCTTTCGCTCCCCATTTCTGGTCTCACCGCGCCCGCTTCGCCGCAGTCGTGTGTACGCCCGACGGCAAGTTTGCTTATCTCGACCGTACCAAGCCCGTCGTAGTTGTACACACGCCTGTCCCGACACTTGGCCCACTCCTGCTTCGGGAGAGCTTTTGATTTGGCGTAAATTTGTATCTCTCTTACTCTCTTTGTGTGTGGCGCGTTTTTCCAGCGCCGACCAACGCTGTGGCAGAGGGCTCGCTACGTGGTGGCCAAGGTGTTGGCCGCCGTGCTCTCGGCCATCGGCGCTCTCTACCCCGCGTCGTGGCTCTTCTTTGTTCAAATCAGGGAGACCGACATCTTCACCGATTCCTGGTCCTCGTCTCCTCCTCGCTCTCAACCGCTGGCCCGTTTCGGTTTGCCGCTCTTGCTCACCTGTAGCCGTCCTCACTACTTGCGCAACCGCAGGGCTTGGCTAAACGAAACGTCGGCCCTGATTGCCGGCCCGCTGGCGCTGTTCCTTGCCGCCGCCTATCTGTGGTACCGCGGCTGCGGCGCCTACTTTACCGTTCCTGAGCTGGCCACCTTCAGGTTTGTTTATTATTTATATAATAGTAGTAAATAAATAATAAATAAATAAATCATTTCATTTACTTATCTAACGACTCCCGCATAGAGATCGGGCCATGCTGTCGGAGTACTCTGAAATCGTGGACGAGCACGGGCTGGCCCAGGCCGTCAAGTTCGTGACTCCGCGCGAGCTGCGCATCAAGCTGCTTAGGCAGGCCCACGAGAAGGGCATCCTCTCCGTTCTCCTGGTGCGCGACCACCAAACGCGCGTGTGCACAGGCGCGCGGGGACCGTAACACAGTGCACTCTCCCTCTATCGGTGTACGACAGGACGCAAGCGTGCTCGAGTGGCTGAATGCTGGCGTGCTGCTTCACGAGGAAGCGGAGCTCGTGGCCTGTGTCCAACGGTCCCTGCAGGAGGCGCACAGGCGCCTCCAGAACGAGGCCAACGCGCTCGAGCAGGAGCTCGCCGAACTCACCGACAAAGGTTCGTCGTCTCCCTGGGAGTCCCCCCGTCTCTCTCTCTTTCTCTCTGTCTCGGGCTGACGCCGCTGACCGTGTGCCGGCGTTGACTACAGCGGCGGTCAAGCGCAACAGGGCGATCAACGACGCTGAACTGTCCTATGCGGCCTGCGCCGAGGCGAAGCTGGTCGAGCTCTACAGCCGTAACTACCGCGACCGCGTCGCCAGCGCCCGCAAGGAACGCGACGACAAGATCGCTCGGGTGAGCCAGCAACCACCACCTCCTCCTCACTCCTCACTCATTCTCACTGACGGCGTGCCGCGGTGACCAGCTGAATAACACCGCAAATGTCAGTCCAGCTGGGCGAACCACCGAAAAAGCTGCGGTACGATCCGCTGTCGTAGCGCACCGGTAGCATGTGATGTTTACGCATGGAGCGCGTGTGGCCTGCGCGTTCTCGCAAACGCAGATCGAGCGCGAGTGTGAGCAGATCGAGGAGATCGAGGCCAGGCTCTACCAGGAACAGATGCGTTCCAACCTGCCCAACCTGGAGAAGAGGGCCAGGGAGCGCGACGACGCCATCCTACGCGCTCGCGAGGAGTTCGAGACGCACACCTACGCCGTACGCATCGACAAAAAGATCGACCTTCGGCTTGCGCAGTCCCGCGACGTCTTTGCCCAGGTATGCACGATCACACACGCTTTTCTGCTAAGGAAAATAGTTTCTGTATTGAATGATATTATTTATTTGCCTACTTGCACTAACTGTTGTTGGTGGCAATGTAGCACGTGGCCAAGTTGCAACGAGAATGGGACGACCTGGTGGACAGCACCCTGGAAAACAACACCACACACACCCCTGACTGCGTGCCGTTCGCCCTGCCGCTTGCCCAATCGATCCCCCAGCAGCCTGCTCTGTAGCTTGTGTGAGAGAACAAGGACAGGAGCGAGACAGACAGAGCGGGCACAAGAGGGAGTTGTTCCACAAGAAACGTGGCCAAAGAGCAGACCATTGCGCCACCCGACACAGCTGGCCGATTCAGTGCTTGGTGGGCACAGGCGCAAGGTAGATGTCGTTGGTGGCCTCTGCAAACTCCTTGCTGAAAGAGTTGTCCTCTTCACGCAACGTGGCTTGCACATGGTGGACTGACGACAGGGCGCAAACAGCACACCCACAAGATCAGCGGACCACAAGTGGTGAGGTAGGTGAGCGCTGGTCGCATACCAATTGAATCTTGGGGGGACTTCTCGAACATGAGTATGGACCTCTGCAGGTGCTTGCCACTTCTAAAGCAGATGTCGCACCGATGTCTACATGCACGACAATCCCAATCAGCTCCACACTTTGCCACGCGATCAATTGATTGTAGCCAATCACACCTGAGCCGCAGGCCATGTTGGGCGGCGTCGCTGGTGAATCGGTCAGCTAGCAGGTACGGGTAGAACAGCCAAAACTGACCCCGCTCCTGTGCTTCCCCGGCCATAACGAGGCATGGTCAAGAAAAAACACACGGTGAGCACGAGGCCTGTAGCAGCGCCGCACCTTGCGCAGACACTGGGCCACGCCGGAGAGCAGGTCGGGTGGGCTTAGGTAATCACTGAAGCGAGCATGCGCCCTGTAGGACACAGCAGAGAATGAGTCCACTGTATCAGAGAGTGATGCGTTTGATCGCTGGCAAGGCGCACCTCGGAGACGGGTTTGCGTCAGGGTACTGGGGCGGCCGAGGGTGATAAGGAGGGTTGCATATGATAAGATCGTATCCCACCTTGAGCAGACTCGTCTGCACGTCTTCTTGCCGGTGGTCCAATGGCCAGTCTGCACCACCGGCACGACAATACGGAGAAATCGTTGGTAAAGGACAACAGCGCCAGTGCAGCTCCAGGTGGCATGCGCGCCTTCTTGTGGAACGAACGCTCGGGCGTAGTCTTGGAAGCGCGAGTTGAACGCCTGCATCTTGCCTCGCCAAGGCGAGAGATCGTAGTTGATGCGCGTTTGTTCGTACGCGTCGGAGTCTATCTCGACACCATGAACCAACTCGAGCTAGGATGACCACATGTCGCATCTCAGCACCGTTTACGCCAATCGTAGATGGTCGAGAATGGTGGGGGACCGCACCGAGGGCAGGCGGTGTGCAAGAATGAGCGAGAGCAGTCCCGTGCCCGACCCAATGTCCAGCGCCGTCCGCGGCAGCTCCCGGCCCTCTGGAGTGAACCACTGCGCACGACAGCTTCAGGCCAAAGCGAACATCGGTGAGGCGCGGCAGAAGAGGAGTACGTGAGGACGCCCGGCGTAGGCGGCAAAGTAGATGGTGTCTGTGCCAACCTTGAGACCGCATCGGTCGTGATGCACCACGAAGCCCCGGCAAACAAAGGGCCTGCTGGCGTGTTTCATGTTGTTTTGGCCTTTAGTTTGTCTTTTTCTTTCAGTATTCCATTCTTCTGTTGATTTCCCTGTGTTTCCTCTTGCTGCACAACCCTCATCTTCGTCACCTTCCGGAGGACGATTCATTCAAAGATCAAAGATGAGAGTCTTCTTCGTCGACTTCGAAAACAAATGCCAGAACTTCGTCAAAAAATCAATCTCGCGGGTGGACACATTTTATCAACGCGCCGAGCGGCCCTCTTCAGGCGACACTCAAGAAATCTTCCACGTGCACATCTTCTACCGCTCGGACGGACCACCCACCGGCCTCCCCGGGAACCGAAAATGGATGACACATCACCCTGTTGAATCGACAGACAAGAACGCTGCCGATTATGCGATGATTGAAGCCATTCAAACTTATCCTGTGTCCGAGGGTGATGAAATTTACGTCGTGTGTGGCGGGGACAAGATTTACCGGCAGACCTTCACGCCCATTCCTCAGAACTACTGCATCATGGACGTACGTTCTTTGCTTGTGCAGGCTTTTCTTTGTTTGTTATTTTATTTCATACATTTTTTTCGCGACGCAGGACGCCACACACCGCCATTTGGCTGACTACATGCCTCTGCCGACGCCCCTACGCCTGTTCCTGTTCTTCCTTCGATGGCTCTTCGTCCTCCGATTCCTCTTCTTCTGTTAGCAACAACAAGATAAAGGAATTGACGTGATGCAAGATATTCTATTCTTATTATTATTATTATCTGATGCGCAGCAGCGATGGTTTTGTTCGAGGTGGCGAGAGGCCAAGGCAGGCAAGCGAAGAAGTTGGTCAGCCCAAGCGGACGGGCAAGTCGCAAGGTTATTCCTTTGTCCATCCGCTCCTCCACAGGCTCTCCGTTTCTTCTTCTTCTTCTCTCCTGCTTCTCTCTCCCTTCGTTGCCTTCGCCTCTGCTGAAGGTGTCGTCGTGATGGTGCGTGTGGTCGAGTCCGTTATACAAGTGTGTACAATTACATGTTGTCAGCCGGCCTACAAGACCGCTGTTCAATGCTCCTCTCCCCTCCTGATGTGCTTCCACCTGTGCGTGCACGAGACAAGCGTCAGTCATGCGTCGTTTGTAGTGCTGTGATTGTGTAGTGAACTGTACCTCTTGGGGTTGTCGATGCGTTGCTGGGTCATGGACTGGAAGTCCATCTTGTAGGGCACGTCGTGCAGGACCACGATGCACGGCGTCTGGTTCTTGTGGGCGCGCTCGAGCTGCGACGAGACGCTCTCGGCGTAGGGCTCCCACGTCGAGTTGTTCTTCCAGTACCACTGCGTCTTCTCGTCGCTCGTGGCCGAACCCGCGGCCGCAGCCGACGAGGCCGTGGAGTCGCCGTCGCGCCGGGCCAACTTGTTGGGCGAAGGCGGCGAGACAATGGGCGACGTGGGCGCCGGCGTGACGGCGGCCTCGAAGGACCGCTTGACGCCGCGCGACGGGTTCGGTTGGTCGGCGGCCGAGGCGGCCGAGTTGTCGATGGCCGACGCCAGCGAGCAGAGCGAGAAGAGCGAAGGCAGCGGGCCGGACGACGACGACGAGACCGCGGCGAGGGTGGCCGCGATCGGCGGCAGGATGACGTTGCTGTTCGAGGCCGAGGTGGCGAACGTGTTCATGGGGTCGACGAGCGGGGGCAGGGTGAGCGGAAGGAGCGAGGAGGAGGCCAACGCCGATGTCGACATCGACGACGGAGTGGGCGTGGTCTGCGGCTGGGGCTGCATGTGGAGGTGGGATGAGATGGCGTCGGCCAGAGTAGAGAGCGAAGACGACGCCGACGAGGGCGTGACCGCGGACGGCAGCGAGACCGACGGGAGCGTCAGCGGCGGCACGGTCCCACCGGCCGACTGAGGCGGCGAGGCGGACATGGAGGAGGACGCCGAGGTAGAGGTTGAGGTCGGCGAGAGGGCTTGCGGGCTGCTGAGCCTGCGCGGCTTGGGCATGACGGGCACCGACGACGAGGCTGCGGCCGCAGCCGCCAGCTGATGGTGGAGCTGGGCCTGCTGCTGCTGCTGCTGCTGTTGCTGGATCTGCTGCTGCAGGAACGGATTGACGCCGCCGCCCAGATGTTGGCTCTGCTGGGCGGCCTGCAGCTGGGCGAGCTGGGTCTGCTGGTGGGCCAGCGCGTTGAGGATGGCCGCGAGCGAGTTCGAGGAGTCGAAGGCGCTGTTGGTGGGGAACGAAGGCAGCACCGAGGGGAAGGCCGTGAGCGAAGGCGCGGCGGCAGCGGCGCCGGCGTCGATGCCAAGGTTGAAGTTGAGGTTGAGGCCCATCTGGGCCAACAGCTGGCTGGCGCGGGGCTTGCCCAGGCCCTGCACAAGGTGGTTGACAAAGTCGTCGAGCGAGATGGCGCCAATCTGGAGCTTGCTCAGGAGCTCGTTGAGGAACTGGGCCTCCACAGCCGACGCGGACACGTTCACGTCGACAGAGTTGGCCGCGGCCGTTGCGAGGGTCAGGGCGGGCGCGATGACCAGCTGTGGCTGCGTCTGCTGCGCCTGCTGCTGCGCCTGCTGCTGAGGGTTGCTGTAAGACGGGGCGCTCATGCGGCGCGAAGGCCCGCCGAGGCGCGCGTTCTTGCCCTCGCCGGCGTCGTCGCCAAAGACTTGCTGCACGACGTCGAGCACGGACGAGCGAGAGCCGCCCTGCTCCTTGAATGCCTGGAGGAGGCTGTAGAGCGCTCCCTGGACCTTCTTGCCGTCCATCTTCTTGACGATGTCCTTGAACTCCTTCCTGACGCTGGCGCTGCTGTTGCCGCCGCTACTGACTGCTGTGTGGACAGACACCGCTCGGAGTTATAAAAAAAAACAGTGGTGGACGGCAGGTGGTGATCGGACTTACGTTTGGGGGACTTCTTGTTGAGGTACTGCGAGTGGGAGAAGACCTCGACCGGGTGGGACACCACGTCGCAGTCGGGCACGGCCACAGTGGTGAAGCTGCTGCCCGAGTACTTCTTGAGCGTGAATCGGAGGCGGAAGAGGATGCCCTGGAGCTGCTGTGACGTCGACAGAATCTTCAGCTTCTTGAACGTGGCCGTGTAGACGCCCTCGGACCAGGGGTTTTTCTGGGTGCCCAGAAAAGGAAGTGAGCCGAGCACATCTTCAGGGCGCTTGTGTCGAGGAAGGAGCAGGGAGGGAGGTGTACCTCGAAGCGCACGATGGAGTTGCCATCGAGGCACTTGGGGATTGGCTCGCCATTGTCTCCGCGAAGAAGCGTGGCCTCTACGAACAGCCCGTTCGCCGAGCTGTTGGAGCTGTTGGCCGAGAGCGTCTCTGCGCGGTGCCAAGGCGATCAGTACGTGGCCGAGCAATGCGGCCAGAAGGGAGAAAAGGAGGTCTACCGAGGACGTCGGCGCAGCCCATCGCGAGCTCTTGGTCCTTGTCGCTGTTGGTTGTGGTGCTGTTGGTGCTCTCAGCGACAGAGTCTTCGCCTTCGTCATCGGAGAGCGGGCTGCCTCGGCTTCGTCGTCGGCTGTTCTTTTGGTTCTTGGTCTGGGCGGCCACCGTGAGCGTGACGGTGGGGAACGGCTTGAGGATGCGCTGATATACAGTCTTCAACGGAGGTTGAGTGGTGATGCTCACTTGAAACCTGAAGAGTGCGCACAGGAGTTAGACTAAAGAAAACGGAATGAAAAAAGTGCGTGGTAACGACAAGAAAGCGTAATAATCACTACTTCAAAGAATAACACAAGGGCACCCGCCCTCCCAGCCAGAAACGGCGCGTGCGCTATTGGCCAAATATTTGCACCTTCCTAAATAGGATATTCCATGAGAAATTTCACAAAACGTCGACTCGATTTTGCCGCAAGCTGCGGAATCAGAAGTCGGCGGCGAACAGAAGCGGCCAAGAAAGACCGCGAAAGTGCCGAGGAACTCTCGTAAGCTCAACGCAACCCAGCCACTAACGCAGCTTCCGTTGAAGAACAAGGCAGCTGCCGTTGTGGAGAGAAAGGAGGAAGGGTTGAAAAAGAAGGGAGAAGGGGAAAGCGTACGAATCGTTCTTGGTGGTCGATGCCGCAACGAACGTGTTGTCTGCTCCGCCAGACGCGGTTGCTGCTGCGCCGTCAGGAGACGGCGGCGAGTCCAACTGAGCCGGCGGCGTCGACGGTAGGGCACGTTCTGTCGTGGTGTTGGCGTGGTGGAGCAGCATCTCTACCTTGTTGCTAAACGACATGTCGTATGTGTGCTGTATAGCAGATCAGAAGACACGCCACACGCACGCAGAGCGATCGGTAAGTGTCCTATTGCCCGAGCGTAGGATACTGACAGGTGGACGGCCAGTACCAATATAGTGTGGGCGGTGAAGGTGCGATGTCCGTTCACCGGTATTCAGGTTCTCTTTCCTAGTTGGGGAAGAGAAGGCGAGTGGTGAGGGAGAAGGGGTGGTGTGGTCTGGTGCGGGCGGTGGGAATACAACGAAATAAAGAAGGCTCGCAGCCTTTCACGAGAGAGGAGGAACCACCAAGGCTCGTGCCGTTCCCGTTTCCAGCTTTCCGCCGCAGTAAGGATTTTGGTCGACGAAGATCGAAATTTCACTTTGAAAAATCAGTTCCTCCAATCGCCAATCCGCAATTCGCCCTGTGGCCAGTCGGATCATTCAGCTCATCGGGTGATTGTCAGGTGTTGTCGACACGGTTTGGATCGCGCACGGGCCGTACATACTGAGCTGCCGACAGGTTGCCGCTGTATTCATGTCACGTTGAGAAACGGTGACGGGACCACGGGGAGAACAGGAGCCGGACTCCCACGCCGCATGCCTCTCGCTCTTGGGCGGTTGCGTTAGCCCTTGGCCCAGTGGGCTCTGCTTCGGGTATCTGGCGATGTTGCCGTGCGCTCCGGAGCGGCATGCGATGCTGCGCAAGGCGCACAGACGACTGGCACTCTGGTGGAGATACGACCGGCAGTACAAGGCCCCCCAACCACTCCGACTTGATGACCTGTCGCCTTCTTGAGGCCGTCAGAGAAGCTCTTCGACACTCGCACAACACGCGACGGTCTTGACACGGCGGTGACGTAAGCCTGAGCAGGAAAGATCGAGCGGGATAGAGTGGTGCTGAGGGGGGGGTTGCAATTCGGTAGAACAGCCAGCCAGTTTATCCACCCCGCTTCGAGAGCAAGAGAGGGGGGGGGGGCTTGTGCGCGATCTGATCGTCATCTGCACATGTAGGGCAGGTCCCGCCTCAAAAACGCAACTGACGGAGCCAGTCTGTGCACACAGGTGCGCGAGGTCATCTGTAGATGTCGGTGTTGCGGAAGGAGGAGTTGTCTCTGATCGAGTCGTCGTGGCACTTGTACTCCATTGGTGTGTTGGGCGGCAGGTTGAGCACTGTTTTGAGCGTTTCGCTGGAAGAAGGTGAACGTTGTTAGTGTCCACATGCGGAGGTGTAGCGACTACCAAGACTCGTGCACGGGCGAGAGAGCGAGAACGAGAGCGATAGAAGAGAAGGGTCAGGCAGCACGCACTGAATCTTGAGCCTGGCCTGTTTGTTATCGGCGCTCTTGTTCCACACAGAGAGGATATCCTCGTTAAACCGAATGGAGCAGACGATGCCACAGATCTCGTCGCCCACCTGGAATTGCTCCCCCACGATCGCCAGCAGCTGTGGGGGAGCGTCCATCATCGGCGAGGGACGAGCGAGGAGGTCAGAGAGGTGGAACTTGGATAAGACATTGAGCGAGTCGTACAAGATCCTCCCAGTACTTGGTAGCCAGCCCCTTCTTCAAGCGGATGATCCACTTGCCTCCTCGCTTGTTCGCGTCATCCTGAGCGGTGTCGCGATTACCGATTGATTACGAACTCGAAAGGCAGGGCAGCGAGAGCGTACCTCCCACATGGGCTTAATGCCCTCCTTGAACAAATGGTAATCAGATGTGTTTGGTAGATCGTGCGGCCGCACAAGATGGTTGTAGTATTTCCAGAAGCCCTCAATCTGTCAAATCGGGCAAAGATAAGGCCTTAAACTGGGATTTCTTGCATAAATGGCAGAGGGGGTTACCGATCTGAAACCACCAATTCTCTTGATGGCATTGGCATAGTTCTCTTGGCTTCGAGCTCCCGATCGGCGAACAAACCAGAAAGTGTAGCCAGAGGAGAGGAAGTGCCCGCCCTCAGGATCCACACCAGCAGGGATGGTCCATTTCTTCTGTACATCGGGCTTCGATGAATCTGACGCTGCCTCGAGCGCCTCATCGAATTTCTCCAGCTCGCCGTCGGAGAACCCGACGTCTCCCTGCCTCGAACCCCTTCGTCCCGTTGAGCTCTCCTGCTTGATTTCCTCCATCGTTGTGTTGGGTTGGTTTGTGTTTTTGTTTTCTTGAATTGTTTTTCTTCATTTCCTGCTTCTCTTTTTGCACCGGCACACAAAGATGAGGGGACCTAAAGTGGCGCGCATCGTTGGTGTTGGCATGACGCCCCTCGGCAAGCATAACAAGAAGCCTTCCATGCTCATGCGGTAGGCGATAGTGCACTCATTTTTGTGGAAGCACCCATGCCGATTATTGATATCCAGCCTTGCCCTGGCAGGAATTCGCTCGAGCTCGCTTTGGGTGATGCAGGCATGACGTTGCGCCAATTAGACGGCCTCGTTGCCATCCCCTCTCTTGCCGACCCCCACTTTGTGCGTGCTGCTCTTCCCCTTCTAAGCCTTGCATGCGGGGAGCACTCACGCCTGGCGTCTGCGTGCAGATGGAAGCGCACTACCTGGGCACGCAGATGGGTCTTTTGCCCAACAAGGAGCGTGATGTCATCGTGCGAACCATCGACACTGGCGGGTGCCGCTTCCTTCTCCTCCGCCACATATCTGTTGACGTGGTTGCACATTTCTTCTTCAGAACGTTTCCCTGAGAAGGCAGCTGACATCACCCGCGCTCTCTGCTCCTACACTCTTCGCAGCGCTGGGCCTGTGACCGGTCTGTTGGAGGCGGCGCGAATGATCAAGATGGACTGGTGCGAAACGGTCGCCGTGGTGGCCGGTGACGCCGTGTGCTCCCTCTCCAAGGAAGAGTTCCTTCGTAGGGCCGACCAGGTCTCCCTGTTCTCTCTATGTCCTCTCTCTCAGTGTGTGTGAGTGAGTGTGTCTTTCTCTTGTTCACCCACGAACGAAGAAGGGAGCCCCAGTGCTCAGCTCTTCTCTCTCTCTCTCTCTCTCTCTGCCACTAGACCTGTCGAGATCCCGATGGCGAGCTACAGAGTCCGGTCATCCCGCACGGCTATGACAGGATCGCGCAGTGGTATGGCGCACCACCGCTGTGTGTGGGCCCCTGGCACGGATGTGCGGTCGGGTTCGCGTGTTCTGTTCTTACTCAAACACGCGCGCTCACACAGGCAAATGAGCACGTATGGCATCAAGCGAGAGCAGTTGGCGATGTGTTCGGTGCTCATGAGCATGCAGGCCGCAAGGCACCCCTACGCCGTTACCAAAAGGTGATGCCACTCCCTTCCCCTTGAGTTGTGTGTGTCGCCGACGAGCCCCCCCTGACTTAGGTCACGCGTAGGGTGCGGAGTCTGGAGGAAGTCTTGGCCTCGCCGCCCATCGGCAAGGTGACCAACCTGCTCGAGGTACGCGCACTAGTGACCCCACCTCGCTGATTGGCGAACAGACGTGACCGCTCTGATCTGCTCCTCTCCAGTGTGCTCGCCGAGCCGATGGTGGCGCTGCGATCGTTCTCGCTTCGTCAAGGTTCCTCTCCTCTTCCCACTTTCGTGGGAGTCGGGTCGCGTACGTAAGATTCCTTAACGGCTTGAGTGTTGTTGTGGCAGGTGGCTCGAGCGGAATGGCTACGGCAAAAGGAAGGGAGTAGCGGTCTTGGGCGGAGGCGAGGGCAGCGGGCCGCTCTATCCTCCTCCGGTGATCGACGAGGACATGTTTACGGCCGACATCGCTGCCGAGCTCGGTGCGCTCCCACGAGAAGTCATTCCCTGTTCCTTCACGAGCGCGCGCCACCGACGTGTGGCGTGTGTGGGCTCACGCCAGCTCTGTGAAAATTTGGACAGCGTTCAACGAGGCGCAAATTGGTCCCAACGACATCGACTTCTTTGGCTTGTACGACTGCTTCCCCATCTGCCTCATCCGCGCCATCGAGGCTGTCGGGTTGGCGAAGAAGGGTACGGTCGTTGTGCGTCAAGCACTGTCGGGTATCTGGCTCAGCTCACGCGCACAACTCGCACTTGATGGTGCAAAATCGCAGGCGAGGGCGGAGAGTGGATCGACCGAAAGTACCATCAGCTGTTGAAGGAGATAGAGGAGAAAGGCGGCAACGACAACCGCGATCCCAACAACTTCCCCGTCAACACTCACGGTGGTCTCCTCGCGTTTGGTGCTCCTTGGGAGGTACGCCTGTGATGTTTGGCCGTTTTTTGTTTTTGTTTGTTATATTTATTATTTTTGGAGGTGTTTTTCTTTGGTACTAATTTTATTGGTTTTTGTTTGTTTTTTTTTTAAAAAATAAAATGTGGTAATTATTTTGGAATTGCGAACGGCTTGGTCATTGTTGACTGGCCCGCCTCTTCCTCGCCAGGCGCCGGCGATGTACAATGTGATCGAAGCCGTGGAGCAGCTGCGCGGACGAGCCGGCAGCCGACAGGTGCGAAATGCGAAGCGTGCGCTGGTCTACGCCAACGGCGGCATCTTCTCGGCCAGTTCCATCGCCCTCCTCGGTGTTGGGCACATGTGATGATGACCAATGAAAAAGTAAGGCAGCAACGTTGGAGTGAATGTTATCGAACGGCAGGATCGGGGAAGAAGACTAGGGGCGTGATGCCATTGGTGCTGATGCGGAAGACCATGAGCCGGGTGCGTGGGGGCGGCATCCTCACCTTGAACTCCTCGAGGGACTTCCAGAGGAGAAGGTGGAGGAAGGCCCGCTCCTCCGGGTTGGTGAACTCGACGTGCTGGTAGTAATAGTCGCCGTTGTCAAAAATCACGCTGAACTCCTCCTCCCTGCCCGGCACGTCCACGCACGTTCGGTATTTCTTGGGCAGCCACGGCATGCAGACGTCCTTGTCGTGCGTCTCGAGGGTGGGCGTCCAGTCGGAGAGGGGTATGAAGGGGCGGGTGAGGGGAGGCGGCGGGCGGAAGGAAGAGTGCCCTCCTTCGTTCCTGGGCAGCGAAGACGAAGCGGCGCCCGGCTGGAGCTGTCTTGTGTAGTAAGCGATCAATTCCTCCTCGAACCGTGTGTCGTTGGGGCTATGGCCGGGGAAAAAAAACACATAAAAGTGAGGAACAATCGGAGAGCCGAGAAGACAGAGAGGCAATGCGCCTCGCCCATGCGAGGAAAGGTACTTGCTGTTGATGATCAGGCGGCCATCGACCCAGTAGTAGACCACGGATTTTGTCCGGAAAGGGTCGGTGTGCTTGTTGGCCACCTTGACCCTGAGGCCGGGCATCGCGAGGGCGTTGTAGCTGAAGCAGCCCTCGTCGCTCAGGCTTACCTTCAGCTCCCGAGTGTCTGTGGGCACCAGCAGCTCGCACTCGGTCCACATGTGGTTGATGATCGGGTGGTTCTTGAAGATGCTGAGCTGGCCGCGGAAATACATGCCCCTGCCGTCGCCTCGCGAATAGGAGAGGACGTCAAAATCGCGCAGCTCGTGCTCCTCGACCCATGCATGCACGTCACCCCAGAAGATGTCGTCGTCGGTCCAGCCCCAGTGGGTGTAGCCCCTTATGTAGTCCTCGAACACGAGCCCAAAGGTCGGCTTGAGTTCCGTCATCAGGTACCCGCCCCTCGGCGCATGCAGGAACGCATCACTGTGGTTGGCCAAGGCCGCACGCAACACATGTCGTCACAGGGCTGGCTGCGGGAGAGGAGAGGGCTTTGGCGATGTCAGGGCAGGTGCACGTGCTGGATGTGGTGGCTCATCTCCGTCACATTTCTTCGGAGGGCGTGGGCCATCTTGGTGCTGATGAGTTTCAACAGGCCGCCCTTGTGGAGGTTGATGCAGTGGACGTGTTTGGGCAGCTGGCCAAAGGGATAGGCTCCTCCTGCTTCTGCATTGTCGGTGGCGACGCCAGTGGCGGATCTGTTCTGCTGAGCCGAGTTGGCGGCAAGCCACCCATAGATGAGGGGGAGGTCCTCGTGGAAGATGAAAAAGTCGAGCTCAAAGTGAGGATGGGTGTTGGGGTTGCCGCGCATGGACTCAACCCAGTAGGGAAACCAGTCTGGTGCACGCATAGGTCAGCTCACCGAGTAAGCTCTCGGCCCCACCCAAGGCAAAGCTAAAACGGAGCTGCTGTGGGAACAAGGCCTGAATTGCCGTACCTCTTGTCTTGTTGAGGTACATAGGAATAAGGAGGGCAACCTTCTTGACGAAGGGCTCCCGGCCTTGTGGCGTCGTAACTCCCTCGCCGAGGACTGGGACTTTGCTACCATAGGCGTGAGACGGGAACTGCTCCTTGGGCTCAAGCACTTGGTTCAGGCTGAAGTAGCAATAGACGAGAAAGATCGACAGAAGAACTGTACCAGCCACAATTAAGTGCTGTGCCCACTCCCGCATGGTGCTGGGTGCAAAGTTTTGGCCGGGGCGGCAAACAAGCTGCTGTACAAAGTCCGATCCCCGCGTCACTCCGTGTTGAGCGGGTAGCCGAGGTTACCCGAGGTGCTGGCCGCAATAAACAGGAAAAATATAAACTGCCCCCTTAAACAGGCAGCTGTGAAGGTCATGAGGGAGACAACCAGCGCAGTGTAACAAATTGAAGTTGGAGTTCCATTTATGCTTGCTATCCTATACATCACCACCACTGCAGTCTATCTTTCCACATGTGAGCCAACTCTGTCTTGGCTGGTCTTCTCTACATACCATCAATAACAAAGAAGGTGATGTACATGAAACTGAGTTCAGGAAAATGAGACAGGGACTCTTTTTCTGCAGCCAGGACCTGTCTAGGAAGGTGTCCTAAATGTCTACAGCTGCGTGCTGCTGATTTGCCTGTTGAAAAAACTGTATACATTTCAATAAGGGGCAGTGTCTCATATTCCTGAACCTTGGTTCTTATATCATCTAAGCAGATTGAAATTTATACACCCAAACGTCCATGTCAAATGCAATGTTAAGAGCAAGATAAAGACTTTAGTAGATAATTATGCTCTCCTAAGAGATGAACCTGGTGCTCCTGAAAAAGTGGCAGTGACTCTTTTTCACTATGGTCACAGCAACCCTGTACACCACCAGCCTCTCTCAGAATGTTCATATTTTTTCATTTTTTTATGATTTTGTTACCCACAGAATTGTTGTTATCTATCCCTTAGCAACACCAAAAATATACAAACTTGTGCATCTCATGCACTTCATCAGGACTATCAGACAGCATTTGGATGTTGATTTCCTTGCTGAAAGATCAGTGGTTGTGGGGGAGCTGGCTGATGGCCAGATAAACCAGTCAGACAAATGCACCATAGCATCTGCATCTTGAGGAGGGAAGTGCCACCATACAGTCAAGGGCCTGCGACAAAGCGCAAGGGTGAAGAGAAGGCAAAGCCCTCCTCTCCTCCTCATCCTCTTCCTCTTATATAAAAAGTGTTGGAGGAGACAAAGTGAAAGAGGTTCTCAACTCATTTCCAAAATGGCTGTGGGGACACTTGGTTTTGCATTAGTCTTGTGTGGTGTACAAACAAGCCTGGTTGGTTCACCGAAGTTGGAAGGCAAGGCCTTTGTATCACGGCACAGGTAGATTAAAGAAAAATTTTCTTCTTGGAAAAGGGTACAAGAGAGATTGTAGCACGTCAGTGTGATGGTCGGATGCTGGGGTGACTGGCAATTGTCTGCAACTGCTTGGCGTGCCCATAAAGCTGCATGGCGAAGTCGCTTACGATCTGAGAAAACCAAGTGCAATCGAAGTTAGCTCAGGCCTCCTAATATACATTACGGACACTGACCTGGTGGAGCGACACGAAGAGTTGCGCTGGCAGTACGGCCTTTCTCCGCGACAACCAGGTGGGGATGCAGACTGCTACTTGGTGCAGGTACGTTGCTCGCTGTTCGATCGGGTAAACCAGTAACGCGTCTGCAATGAAAGAAGTTGGTGCTTTTAGCTAAACGGATGGTCCCTTCCCGAAAGACGCGTCAGGCTCTCGTACCACCGAGTTCACGAAGTACACTGCTTTCAATTTGCAGCAAACGCTGACATACAGACTCATATAGGAAGAGGTTCTGAAAGGAACGTGTCACCAAGCATGGCGTGAGCTGAGAAGGCTGCAGTGAAAAGCATGGGGCAAGTGGTGGACAAGCACCGCTAAGTTGTTGCCGACGTATTCCCAGAACTTGTCGATATCTCGTGGCAATCCTTCCAAGTTGCCGGAAAGGACGCCCTTGTACAGGTTGGAGTAGTATAGCCGACAGATGGAGGTGAGAATTGACACTGAATTACCACGATAGCTCAATTAGTCACTAAGCCAATAAAGTTATGAAAGGCTGTGGTCACGAAACAAGTCAAGTGTAACTGTTGTTACCTTCAGAGTAGTGGGGCCTCTCATCGGCTGGATGGTCGTCAAAATTGATGGGAGTTCGGATCTGGAACTCCCTGCGGGACGGTGGGAGGCCTTCTACCAGCCCACGGCCCCTTCCGCTGGAGCTCAAGCTAAGCTTGTCATCCTGAGGCTGCGGAGAGGAGACCGGGGTGGCGAACTGCCCCGATCGAGTGTTTGTAAGCTGCCCCCCAGGGGCAGAGGTAGCAAACTGGTACTGCGCGAAGCTCCTGGTAGCCAGGCCGTAGTCGCCTTCATACGATCCATAGGTGCCTCCGCCTTGCTGGTATGTCGTGGATGTCTGTAACACCGCGTCGACGCCTGACACGGACCGAGGCCTTGTGGCAGGTCGCCGGTTGGTAGTGGGAGAGCTCACGAGCGGGACGGGGACGTGGGAGGCCGAGAACGAGAAGGGCGAGGGCTGTTGTGGGAAGTGAGAGGTCACCGCCACAGGGTAGTACTCGGCCGACTTCGTTAGCTGTGGCGGCTGCTGAGACTGCTGAGGAGACCTCCCAACAGAAGCTGAGCTGATGAGATGGCGCCCGAGCAATGCCATCTGACCAGCGCTGGTAACTTTGGCACCACCGGGCCTGGCAGGGAGTAGAGAAGAAACCCTGTTATGCCAGCCCGTATCGAGGACGGTGAGGTGGTTTTCCCTCATCTCCACCGCGCCGTCTTCCACTGAATCGGTCCCCACAATGTTCATCTCCTCGGAGCTGTCTCCCTTTTCCATGCTACACTCCTCGACTCTGCACAATTTTAACCTTAGTCCATGGGACACTATAGGTAAACATATAGGACGAACCTGGAGGTTGCCCAATCGGCAATGTCGCCGAAAGAGGCTCTGGGTGGCATCAAAGCGAAGCGGTCGGCTGGCGTACTTTCCGGTTCGAGCTTGGACGACAGGAGCCAGTCAGACGCTTCGCTCACCAGCTCACCCCTCGCGAAACTTGTCATCCAGGCTGGTGCGCCCGAACGCTGGGAAGCGAGCGAGGGGGAGGAGAAGGTCGGCGACTCGCTACTGTAGGAAGGGGAAGGCTGGGGCTGGGCTGGTTGATGAGAGTGGTGTGTTAACGGGTAGGGGAGGTGAAGTTGGGAGTGATGCTGGGGCTGTCCTGCACTGCGCATATCGAAATCCACCGACTGAGACATCAGCTGACTGCTGTTGTCAAAAGTTGGACTGCTTGCAAGTTCTGGCGATACGAGGACTGGAGGGAACCCGCCCGACGCCGAGGCAATGGCGGGATACGAAATCGGGCTGGTTGGTGGGTCCAGACTACTTGGGAAGTCGAGCAACCGGATGGGATGAGCGCGCTTGCGCAGACCGGCGTACATGTGTAGTGCGTGACCTCTTGGTCCTCTTCTGTTTGAAGCCACAGAAGGGAAGGCTCTCCTAACGAGCTTGCCAAAAGCAGGGCCTGGACAAAGATCATCATCAAGTTAGAGGGGGCACTTGTTGGGCGGGCGATCCGTCAAAGAACACAGCTCATTACCGGTGGTGGGCTGCAGCTGTAAGTTGTGGCACATGACCAGGTAATCATGGTAGACCGAGGCCTGACACCCGACACTTGATTCGTAAGATAGAGAGTGCGCAGGGAGAGGAAAGGCCGCGGACCTTGCTGATGCAACCGGTGGCTTCGGCAAGCTCGTAGTTCTCCTTCAACCTAGAAACGATGCAAAATGGAGAATCGACTGGGTGAGAAAGCAACCAGAATGGAGTCTAGGAAATGGCCAGGTGGAGAAGCCATATGGAATTACACTTCAAGCCACGTGAGTAGTTTTGCGAAAGGTGGACAAGAGCCACGGAATGGTCTATCAGCACGCACCCCTCGCAATAGGGAGAAGGAGAGAGTGAGTGAGTCGTACCAGATCACGATCTCTTCGCCGTGCTTCTTGCGCGCCTGGACGTGCTCCGTCATCGAAGGGGGCCCAGTGGCTCCCCCTCCTTCGAGTGTGGGAGGAAAAGGCGGCGGTGGCTATCACTCACGGAAGAGAAACACAAGACTGCAAGTGCGAGCGAAAGGGCGGCTGAAAGGGCGCTAAGGTCTGTGCTGGGGTATGATCGTCGAGCGTCGAGTAGCGAACGCGTTGTTAGCAGAAGCCGTGTAGCAGGCAGAGCAGGGTGGTCCAACTACGTTGAAGGAGTTCGAAGTTCAAACTAAGTTGCTGCACCGCGCGCACTTCCTTCTTCACCACCGACTTGAGCAACACCGTTGAGCCTCTCAGCTTGCTGCAAGGCGCCAATATAGAGAAAATGAGGCCCCTATTCCAGTCTTGGTACGTGGAAACCAAATATTGAACCTTACTGCTCAAGTACGTTGCCTTCCTTAGGCGCAGTTACAGAGCAACCGAAGAAAACGGCACAGCTCCGTCAACTGGTTTGAAGCACTGGCCGTAACGAGGTAGCCGCCTTCAAACCCAAACTTGAGCCTCGATCCGGGGTGCTCTTCCTTTTCTCTCTAGGGCTTTTTGCTGTACGCCCACGGGCACGCGAATTCGTGAACATTAAAGCAGAAACGGACACCCGGTATTCCTTACACCACCTTTGCCTTTTTGGGGCCAAAAACTTGTGCTACTCTGTTATGACCCTGGCAACTACCCACGACAAGTTGACGAGGATTCTCTCGGGGCCAAAAAAGAAGAAGGAAGGAAAGGCGAAGCAGCAGCAGCAGCAGCATGGACCCTCAGAAGACGAGATAGCGCAGCAGGTAGGTCCCCACGCCCAGGACGACCGAGGCGCACACGGCAAAGACCAGGAAGCGCACGATGGTGTCGGCTTTCTGCTCGAGCTTCTCCACTTGCGAGGGCAGGGTGAAGATGAACCGGATGAGCGGCGCGATGATGCTGCTATCCAGGAACCTCGACATCGGGATCGGTTTCCACAGGCTCTGCGTCTTGGGCGAGCCGTACATGGCCATTGGGATGAACTGCGCACCAGAGTCCTTAGTTATGTATGGCGCACACGACAACGAGACAAAAGGAGCGTTGTGCCCTTATCGGCCTGCGAGTGATGACGTACCATTGGGAACAGCAGCGACACGAGAGAGTAGCTTATGACGTACTCAAAGAAGAACGTGGCCAACGTTATTGGCAATCCTGCCAAAAAGAGATGCTCCTCATATGAGAGACTGCTCCCCAGACACGATAGTAGCGCGACGTACCAAACCCGACGAAGTAGAGCCAGCGGGTCTCGCAATAGCTGATCTTCTTGTGCAAGCTCCACTTCTGCATGGCGCGGAGGTCAGACCACGCACCGTGGCGTTTGAATGCTTCACCGGGGCGGAGAGGCGCACCTGGTTGCCCCACTTGTAGTCAAAGCAATAGACGGCATTCAGCCAACACAGGCAGACAAAGTAGAAGGGCGGGCCGACTGTGGTCGTTGCGACGAATCAGTGAAGGTCAGTGATCTGCGGTCATTTGAACCAACTCCAGGAGCGACGACTGCCAACGGTACCTATGGGAACGAATTTACACAGGAAGTTGAGCAAGTTGAAAACTCCGAAGATGACTTGCCAGTATATGATCTGAGCTATCGTGTCCGACAGTCTGCGCACACAAAGCACGTCAAATGCCAATCAGCACAGATGTGATTACAGGGACAGCACGCGGTAAGGTATAATTGTGCGTACGGTTTGGAGGCCTTCTGTACGGTCTTCCCCCTTCTGATGTAGAGGTAGAGGGAGAACGCCCCGTTGCCGACTTCTTGCGACCATTGCATGTTCAGGACAACGGAGAGGACGTAGATTGGACCCACCCACAGAACCTGTGAAGAAACAGAAGGAGCGATGTAGTGTACAAGTGAGAAAAGCTTTCTGCGAAAGGCCCTTGCAAGAACCTCGCGGGCAGATAGAGGCAAGTAGCGCTAAAGGGCGTACCAAGAAGGAGGTCTTGAGCAGGAACTCCATAATTTGTACAAGCACGAGGGAGAAGCCGCGATGCTCCTTGAAGTTGAGCATGGAGTGGAAGTGGGGCTCGAAGAGGTATTTAAAAAGAATGTACATGAGGAGGAGCAGCGGTCCGTTCAAGATGACCGTGTCGATGATGTGGTTGTAGACCCTGTTGGACTTCTACACGGACGCAACGTGTCAAAGCAATATATAACATATCATTAGGAGGAGACCCGCCGCGATGATGATGATGATGAAGAAGGGTAAAGGTACCTGGATGGAGATGGTGGCGTGCTTGACTCGAAGAGAATCACGCAGGCCGTAGAATATGGAAGAGGAGAGCTCCTTGAGGGCGAGACTGCCCACCTCCAGCCATTCTCTTACGGTGTTGGCCCGCATGTTCTTCAGCTTGTTCTGGATGGCTTCCATCTTTTCCTTCTCCTCCTTCTCCTCCTCCTCTGTCAGCTTGATGATCTCCTTCAACTGCATCACTTTCTCGTCGGTGGCTACGGCCGCCGCAGCCTGCTTCGGCTCCTCCGTGGCCACGACGGTATCACTGGTCTCGTCGACGACTGGGGCCTCGCCGTTTTCCCTTTCGGTGTCCACATTTGGAGCCACCGCCGGTGTCCCCTCTGCGCCGCCCGACTCGGGCTCGCTTGGACTGGGCTCCTCCTCAACTGTTCCAACCTGCTCCTTCACGCCAGCCTGGCCGTTGCTTTCTCCCTCCTTCTCATTGCTCTCCTCGTTGGTTTGGTTTGGGTCATCATGGGGCTCGACGTTCGTTGGCGGCTCGTTCGGCTCGGTCACGGCATGGCTGACCTCTTCGATGTTGGGGCTATGTTCATTGTCTCCCTCCTCTCCTTCGGCCCTCGCCTCGCCTCCCTCGTTCACGTCTTCCTCCTGCTCGGCGTGCGCCGGGGTGTGCCGTTCCTCCACTCCTCCATCGGCACCATCTCCACCTTCGCTACGTTCCGCATCTTCTCTTTCTTTGCCTTTGGCCTCGGCCTGGTCCTCTTCCTGTGCATCCGTGGCAGTTTCGCTCTGGGTCGAAGACGAGGAACCAGAGGCGCTCGCCTTTTCGAATGACGCTTGCTCTTCCGTTTTCTCCTCCGCTTCGTCTTCTTCTCCTCCTACTTCCTCTTCGACTGGTTCTATGGCCGGCGAGACCACGGGCGGAGCCGAGTAGTAATAGGAGGCCGGACGATCGGTAAGCCACTTGGCCTTTGGCGAATCGGCCGAGTCAAAGCTGCCCGCGCTCGCCGCCATCGGATCTTTGGGCGTCGCCTATTGGAATGGCACCACACACACACGCTTAGCAGAGACACAACCGAACAGGACAGGTTGGAGTCGCGTACCCTCGGGCCGCTATAGTCATCTATCTTGCGGGTGAAGAAGTCAACGGGAAGGGTAGCGGACATCGGAGGCCCTGCTTCGGGCTTGGCGGTAGGCTGAGTCGGCCGTCTGCAGGGCACAAACAGCAGCAGTGAACTTCTTGCTCAAGAATGAAAATCTGGATAAGCGAGCGCATACCCTTGGTACTTGTTGTAACATTTGTCACAGACTCGGACGGGAGTAGGATGTTTGGGTGGCAGAGCCAAAGATTTACTCGAGCAGTTCTGGCAGAAGCAGCCACCACAAGCCCTGCAATGGTGCTGTGCACGTTGGTGGGAGAAAGCAAAATGTTATTTCTTTGGCCACGCGATGGTCTGCGGCATCGGCACGCAAAGATCGCGTACCTTCCATGGGATCCACGAAGTAGCCCCACAAGATTGACAACAGGAAGAATCAATCCTGGAACATAGAGAAGAGTCAGGCATCAGCACGTCCAGCAAGAAAAAGTAAAAGGCGATGGCGTACCAGGTTACTTCCCTGGTGAAGTGGATGGGAGCATCGGAAGAGGGCGAGCTCATTCACTTCTTCTTGATGCGCTTTTTTTTGTTTTTCTTTGATCGATGTACAGGCAGGTGCCACGTTTACTCCGTGTCTTATTTTTGATTAGCCAGCTCGTTGTCCTCTCTCGCCTTTCCGTCGAGTGCCTTCGCTATTTCTTTAAGAATTTCTCATCTTGCCTGTGGCACACTTGAGCCGGTGTGTAATAATTGTTGCGTGTTGCAACCATTCGCCGCACCAAGAGAAGGCGAGGGAAAAGGAGATGGAACAACCCACCACACCTGCGGCAGCAACGCCTCAGCCTCTTGTGGTGGAGCAAGCTGCTGGTGGTTGGGGTGCAGCCCTGCCCCGGTCGATTGGTAGCGCGGAGGTGGCATTGCCGCACTCTCCCAGAGGTTGGAACCGCAAGCGGCCCTCTGCAGATTTAGAAGATGCCACCAAGCCTCCAGACTCTCCCACCGCTGTGGAAGGTATGTACATCACCTGACAAGCCCAAGATTTACAGGGATTATTCTATTTTTTAAATTCAATTTCTTATCAATTGCTCAGTAGTGCGAGGTGAGATGAACCGGCTCCGATTGACGACAGCTGATGACAGCGTACGAGCGAGTGGTCGTCCAATTTCGCGACGAGACGACCCCATTCCCGGTACGCACTGGTTTCACGTCACCCAATTCAGATTTCTTTGGTCTAAGCCCGGTACCCAGCATTACCGCTGGCCTCAGGGCAAGCAGCGCAGGGCTCGCCGCGGCGCTCCTTTGGGACAAACATTTCGCCCAGAGGCGGTGCGCACTCAGCTTACCAATTTTTGGGTTGTCTCACTTACGCGTCTCTCGTCTTGTGCGGTTGGTGTACGTACGTGGGTAGGTGAGAGGAAGTTCAGCTTGGGGTCACAGCGCGAGGCGGACATGAGGAGCAAGCAGGATCAACTGCAGCACTGTGAAGCAGAGGCCAAGAGTAAGCCGGAGCCTGTCCAACGGTCCAACGAGGAGCATGGTGACGCCTATGTCACACTCAAACAGGTACACTCGCCCCAGCAGTAGTGTGGCGCGCTGCGACAGATTGGTTGATTGCGAGACCCGCTCCACGCACCTTCGCGCAGATTCTGTTGCAACCGTCTGCCAAAGTCATCCTTGCCGCGTGCGACGCTCTTGCCGAGTCGGAGGAGTACGAGAAGTTTCTAACGGCGACAGTCAGGTACAACCCGCCAGCTCAACGGCTCATGCGATTGGTCTCGCGCTGCTCACTGTCGCGCATCGCCCAGGCTGTTCCACGCCAACGACCGAATACTGCCGCTGGCGAAGCAGATGGTCGCGAAAGAAGTCATGTACACAATAGACCCCTCCACGCTCTTCCGACAGGACAGCATCGCCACCAAGGTGCTTTCAGCCTATGCCAAGGAAGTGGGCCTAGTCTATCTGCAGGTACGCCCCCCAAGGCTCGAAGGAAAGTGCACTCGCACGAGTGCATTTATTTACCGCTTTGTTTATTTAATTGGTTGATGTGTCTCAGGCTTGCTTGCTGGGCCCGATGCTGCGCCTGTGCCAGCACGACCACTTTCCTCCAGAAGCACTGGAGGTATTTCCCTTTGACCAATCGAAAGCTCTCTCGCTTGTCTTGGGCGTTCGCGCGCTAAGGGCTCTTCCTACGCAGATCGATCCCATGAAACTGGCGAAGGGAGCGAATGCAGAGGCGAACGCTCAGAATTTGCAGGTTGTCGTGACCGATTTCCTGCAGTCCATCTACGCCCAGACCGCCAACTGTCCCTCGTGCGCCTTTCTCCACACTTCAGCCCTTGATCATGTGGGCGACCGGCAAGGAAACCTCACACTCTCTCTCTCTCTCTCTGTGTGTGTGTGTGTGTGTGTGTGTGTGTGTGTGTGTGTGTGTGTGTGTGTGTGCAGAGGCTTTCGAGAGATGGCCGGCTTCCTGCAGGAGGAAGTGGGGTCAAAGTTCCCCTCGTTCAAAACGCAGGTCGTCGCTGGCTTTCTCTTCCTTCGCTTCCTTTGTCCCGCCATCCTGAACCCCAAGGGCTACGCCATCATGGAGGGTACTCGACCCCCCCCCCCAACCAATGACACACGACGCACGAACTGGGCGGACGCGTATAACTCCTTGCGCGTCCCGATCAGAAACGCCAAATCGTCCCGAGTTTCGTGCCCTGATCCTGGTCTCGAAGCTCATACAGCAGCTGGCCAACGGCGCACGACCGGGAAAACAAGACTTCATGCAGGTAATGGCTCGGCCTTGTTTGTGTCCGGCCGGCAGCTGCTCGTGCGACTAGTCCATTGACACGGCGCGCACACACGACGCAGGTCATGGGCGGTTTCATAACAGAAAACCTGGGAGTGATGACGGATTTCCTCAACTCATACCCCGTACGTTCTCTCTCTCTCTCTCTCTCTGCGGGTGTCTCTGTGCGCGCGTCCAGTGTACAATGCGCTGAGCTACTGCGTGCGAACGTGTGTACACACACGCACGTACTCACGACCCAGATAAAATCTGAGTTCAAAGAACCCGAGGAGACGTCGTCTAGCGTGACTCAAGGTGACTGCCTCCCCTTGGGCTCGTTCTTCCGCTCTACAAAACGAGCGCCGATGGACAACTGCCTTTCAACACTCTCGATGGTCATACTCACCACTCTTCTCTCTCTCTCGTCAATCAGTGGAGAAGGAGGCCCTGGACGTGCTCCAGAAAATCATGAAGTACAACATCCACAAGATTGGACGCGTCATCGTCACGTCGAACGAGGTTCGCATTTTATTTAATTACACATTTAATTTACATCTCACCATGAGCAACAATATCAATAATTCCAATTTCAACGAATGTACATACGTTATTTGTGTGCACCGCAGCAACGCAAGTCGTGGCGAAAGAACGTTGCGGACAACGCCGAGATGCAGGGCTACCTCAAGAAGAAGGGCGAGATCTCAGTCACGTCATCCTGGCGCACCCGGTGGTTCGTGCTCAAGAACCGGTTCCTGTACTACTTCAAGAGCCCGCAGGTGCGCTCCTCTCCCCCTCCTTTCTCTCCCCCCCCATCTTTCTCTGTTGACTTGGCCGCTCGGTGCAGCATGCCACGTCGGCCGGAGCGATCCCATTGGGCAAGTGCACGGTTAAGGCGGTCGAGCTGGACGCCAAGGACAAGGACAAGGACACCCAGGAGTTCTGTTTCGAGATCGTCACCAACTACCGGTATGCCGTGCGCTGGTTCTTTGTGGTCGTTTTGTGTCGTCGGGACACTTCTAACCCTTTGCCATGGCAATCGCTGCAGCACCTATTGCCTCATGGCCGCCACCGAGAAGGAGCGACAGAAGTGGATGGAGGCCATCGAGGCCAAGATCAAGTCCACCGAGACCGCCCCGCTCTCCCCCGTGGTAGACTCTGCCTCCCCTCTTTTTGGGCGCTGGCTGGTTGGCTGGCTCACAACCAGTTATTACTAGCCGTCTTTGGCCACGACCAGCTCGGCGATCACGACCGCCAAGAAGGGCTACCTCATCAAGCGAGGCAACATGGTTAAGAACTGGTGCGCACTTTTAATTTCATTATTATTTATTTATTTATTTCTATTTATGAAACAATCGTACCGCATATTGGTTAGTGGCTAACGACAAGCAAATTGCCAACATGCAGGAAGAAGAGGTGGTTCGTGTTGAAGGATCACCTCCTGTTCTACTACAAGACCCACACGGATCCTAATCCCAAGGGCGAGGTGCCCATCCAGCACTGCTTCGTGCGCCGCTCAGACCTCAAGTGCGACCCCCCCCCGCAAACGCAAACGCAAACGCAAACGCAAACGCAAACGCAAACGCAAACGCAAACGCAAACGCAAACGCAAACGCAAAAACCGAAAACCGCAAACGCAAGCTGCAAAAACGCAACAACCAAAAACCGGAAAAACCGCAAAACCGGGGAAAAAAAAATGCAAAAACGCAACGCAACCCAAAAACCGGAAAAACGCAAAAACGAAACGCAACGCGTAGCGGTGTATTGACGCGGCCTCATCGGTTGCTGCAGGGACGCCGAGACGCAGTTTGTGTTTGAGCTTACCGTGGCCGAGCGGACTTTCGTCTTCTGCGCGTCCGACGAGGAGACGGTCAAGGCCTGGATGGACGCCATCAAGCGCTCAAAGAACGAGTGGTGGAAGGCCGAGCAGGACCGCAAGGGCAAGGTCCTCGAACGCAAGCCCGCCTCCCGGCGCGATTCGGTCATTCCCGGCGTGCGCAACAAGATCACCGACGTCGAGAGCGCCAAGGTAGGAACCTCCCTTGGCAGTCTTCCTACGCACGCTCGCACGCACGCACGCACGGCGGCCACTCATTCGTTCGGGGGTTCTCACTTGCCCTGCTGGGGTTGTTGCACTCGCGCAGCGTGCGTTGATCAAGCCCGAGCGCGAGGGGTTCCTGATCAAGCAGGGCGCCAGCGTCAGGACCTGGAAGCGGCAGTGGTGTGTCGTCTCCGAGGGCCGCCTGTACTACTTCAAAACGCCTAACGTAAGCTGGCTTGCCCCCCCCCCTCTCCCTCCCCCGTGGTCGTGCGGTCTACTCACTGAGCGCCTCCCTCCACGTTGGTTCGTGATGGCGATGGGCAGGACGACACCGCGGCTGGCTTCGTGGCGCTGGAGGACACGGCCGTGGAGCGGTCGTCGGTCGGCGGCTTCTGTTTGGAGATCGTCACCCGAGAACGGCGGCACTTCTTCCGCGCCAACGACCGAGAGGACATGGAGGTGATCTCTCTCCCCTCCCACCAACCCCCCGGGTCCCTTGCTCGGCTGACAAATGTCATGACACTCGCAGGCCTGGATATCGGTGATCAGGCTCTCGGCGGCCAAGAAGGTCGAGTGCACGCCGGTACCGAGTGGCCCATCCGTGCGGCGTGTCGTGTTACGATGATCGTTTGTATGGACGTATGGGCGTGGCCACTCATTGCTCGAGCTCTCGCTCGCGTGTGCGCAGGACAAGGGGCTGCCGGTGGCGGTGCAGGGCTCCACGCGCAAGGCCGGGTGGCTGTTGAAGATGGGGGCCAAGGTCAACAGCACCTGGTGCAGGCGGTGGATCGTCATCCACGACAACCTCTTGTGCTACTACCAAACGCCACAGGCACGCACCATCGACACGATGCGACACAGCCTATGATCTTTTTGTCCCGTCTCGATTAACACACGAATCGCAGGACGAGGACCCGAACGGAGTCATTCCGCTCGAGAACAGCTCCCTGAGGTTCGTGGAGGGGAAGCAGGGCGGCTTCGAAATCTTCACGCAGTACCGCAAGTACTTCTTCATGGCGCGCAACGAGATCGAGGCCAGCGAGTGGATCGAGGCCATACAGCACGCTCGCATCCCCGGTCACGCGGCCACGACCGACGACGAAGCCGACGTACGTTTTGTTTCAATCTTTATTATTTATTATTTATCTATCTATCTATCTATCTAGCTATCTTTTTTATCTATTTACGTTACGTGCATGAGGAGTGTGCCAAGTCTAACTAACTGAGCCTGGCGGCCCAGTCTTCGATGATCACGTCGTTCCACCACCTGCACGAGGCGTTGGAGCTGTTCCGCGACAAGGATGCGCAGCCATCGGCGCCTCCCAAGGGAACGCTCGTGCGGCCGCTTTCGGTGATCGCCGACCGGTCTTGAGGCCAATCGTGCGAGACGGTTAAGCTCCTCGAGCGCGACCGTCAACAATTTTGGATCGCCAATGTTTTTCGAACCACAAAACATGGCGTTGATGTATTACTACAATTTTAAGAAATTAAATCACTGTGGTGAGGCCATACCTGCTGTTGGGGGTGGGCACCTTTGGAAAAGCAGACGTGAGCAAGCCGAAGGAAGTCAGGGACTAGTACGTGGACAACTCCTTGGCCAACGCCAAGATAACCAGTTCCGGCAGGCCTCCAACTTTCACCGCTACGTGATTGCATAGCAATGACCATATATAACATGAGCGAATAGAATACGTTCGCTTTGGTGTGGTGAAGTCACGAAGTCAAGAAGTCAAGAAATCATGAAATCGTGAACTCGAACCCAAAAAAAGGAAGCACGGGACAGAGTAGAGCAGGCTTGCCCTGGCGGGATTCCCATTCACCTGACCGACCAACGCCATCAAAGAGACCCCATGTCAAGCAGGAAGAGCTACAAGCCGCCTCAGCCGAGCTGCCCAGTCGCGAGCAGGGCCCAGAGCGAGGCCCTCAAGGAAGCCGCCAGACGCATGGGAGAAGCAATCGATCTCTGCAAGGAGCAGATAGCGAGGAACTGGGAGGCGGATAAGAGGCGTGCAGAGGCAGAGCTAGAGCGGCGCAAGAGAGAGGCGGAACAGAAGAGACGCGAAGAGGAGGAGCGACGCAGGCAGCGAGAGGAGGCAGAGAGGCGCGCAATGGAGGCGCTCAAGGGGGCGATTCAGGACATGCACTACAATCTGAGGCACGGGCGCGAGTTCGATGCGCCAGTCCACCCGCCCATGAAGCGATTCTAAGGATTCCTCTAGCTCTGGGTCGCTTTTTGACAGAGGAATAAAGGACGATCTCTTTGGTGCTTACTTCTCCCTACGCGCCGTAGATAAACTTGCGCACGTCCTTTTGCAGGGCCAGACGCTCTAGCACGTAGGCAGCAGCTCGGGCCATGTCCTGGAGGCACACGGGGTCGATGTTGTCCAGCGTATCACATGGCAAGTGGTAGCACGTGTCCAACTGTAGTGTGCGCGTGTGTGTGGTGTGTGGTGAGCTGCCATGGCGCCCATTTCGATAGGCATGAGACAGCTACCTGAGTGTTGGCGAAGCCACCAAAGACGGCACGCTGCTCCATGGACTTGATGGAGGATGCGCCGGTAGCAAGACCGCCGGCGGAGATGTTGGTGTAGATGACGAACGGGTAATAATCCGATCCTCCGCTCATGCCAGTGAGTTCGTAGGGCTTCTTGAGTGTGTTGGTGAAGAACTCTTCGAAGAGGCGCTGGATGACCACGCTACCGTTGCGCACCTGCAAGAAAAGGTATTTAAAAAAAGGGGAGAAAAAGAAGAAAAACAAAAATTAATTGAAATATAAATAATAAAAACCGTGCGCGGGCTTTGAGACGAACGTTGGCGGGAGTGTCGGTGCCGTTGTGGATCTCGGGCACGTAGTTGGGCGAGCCCAGCATGTCAAAGTTCAGGTAGGCCACGATCTCCTGCTCCTTCTACTCGGACCGCGGCATACCACAAGCCACTCCGTTAGCAGCTCGGGGAGCTGACAACAAGGTGGCACGTGTGTGTTGTGACACTGCGTACCGGAGTGCCGATGATGCTGCGGACAAAGGCCCGCGAGCCGAGCAGGCCGAGCTCCTCGGCGCCCCACCAGGCGAAGGTGACCTTGTTGTGGGGCGTGATCCCCTGGCGGGACATCTGGATGGCCAGCTCGAGCACCGACGACGAGCCGCTGCCGTTGTCGTTCACGCCGGGACCCTCGGGAACAGAGTCTGTCGTGGGCCCAGACAAACGGGAGGGAAAGGGGAGGGGTGGGGAGAGAGAGAGAGAGAGAGAGTCAGCCGACGCACCCAATGAGTGAGGCCATCACGGCCATCGCGAGGCGCACGCACCGAGGTGAGCGCCGGCCATGACGACGTTGGCGGGGTCGCCCTTCTTGGTGGTGCAGAACACGTTGAATGTGGGGTCGATCGTGACCTGCAGTAGGCGGTCACATGAGAACAATCAACCAAGGCCACAGGCCCAGTGCGCTGGCCGCTGGGCAGGCATGACACGAGGCGGAGAGAGAGAGAGAGAGAGAGCGAAAGGAGGACGGTGAGCCAACCTGAGAGCGGGTGATGAGGTTCAGCTCGATGGGGCCGCGCTCTGGAACAGCGCGAAGGGGGTTATCACCGCTCCAAACTCACATCAAGCTAGTGTGTGTGTGTGTGTGTGTGTGTGTGTGTGTGTGTGTGTGTGTGTGTGTGTGTGTGTGTGTTACCGTTGAGAGAACGGAGAGTGTTGCCCAGCGAGTTAGAGATGCCGAGCGAAGGAATCTGGATGATCGGGTCGGCTGTGTGGGCAAAAGAGCAGTGGTGAGGCGCCTCGCAAAAACATGGACGGAGAAAGAGCGAGCGAGTAGGAGCGTACTGGACACCCAAGTGGAGTCGAACACCCGCGCCGCGCTGATCACGGTGGTGGTGGCCTGGTTATAGAAGAGGATGGCCGCCGCATTCTTCGCTTCGGCCAAGAGCGCTGCACACGCCAAAACAAATAAAATAATAAAAATTAACAATTACAACTTATCTAGAAAATCAATTCATAAACGAGGGATTGAAGTAAATGATTAAATAAATAAATAAATAAATAAATAAATACATTCAAACACAAATCATTACCCTTGCCGTAGAAGGTACAGTTGCCGCCGCGCTGGATGAGGGCGATCGAGCCAGCGGTAACGGAATCGTAGTCGCTGGCATCGCAGCCCACGTTGGCCACCACCGAAATGCCGGCGTTGATGTTGTACGTTCCGTTGCCGCCGTACCTCATGCCGAGGAAGTCCACGCCTGCGCACACACCGGTTGTGGCACAACCCGAATATGAGTGCATGCGTGTGCGTGTGCGTGTGCGTGTGCGTGTGCGTGTGCGTGTGCGTGTGCGTGTGCGTGTGCGTGTGCGTGTGCGTGTGCGTGTGCGTGTGCGTGTGCGTGCGTGTGCGCCATACCGAGCTGGTAGGTGAGAGGCGTGAAGGAGCCGTTGCCGGCGATGGCCGTGAGCACGAGCTTGGGATCGTCCAGCTGCTGATACACCGGCACCACGAAGTCCTGGGTCGACACCTGCGCATAATCCCCTGCCGTGAGGACGAGGGGGTGCAGCCGCCATGGCGCCGCGCGTGTGCCTCACGATCATTACCTCGCAAAAGTCGGGGCCGACCACTTCCTGCAGCTGCTTGATGATGTAGGCCGCCGATTCGTTGTACCCATTGCGCACAGAGCGCGAGTTGACGGTATTGTTGGTGAGGTTGTTGGCCTGGTATCACACACACGACACATACGCAACACAAACATGACAGGAGGGAGGAAGAGAGAGAGAGAGAGAGGTCAGAGCAGATGGAGTGGGTGGGTGACGCGAGGGGCAAGACGTGCAGTTGCAAAGAGCTTGGTCAAATGCTGCTGGATGTTCTTGGCGGTCACGCTCTTGTAGTAGTTGGCGTCGTTGTTTTTGTTGTCATCGTTGCTGCTATCGGACAAACCAACGCTCAGCCCCACGATGAGCACCACAGCCGCCAGCACGGCCACCAAGCCCACCTGAGGCAGCGGCAGAATTAATAATCAGCAGGACCGATTTAATTTGCATTCCACGAAAGATAAAGAAGGATTGGTGGAGAACCACGCCGAGTCCGATCCAAAGCTTCTTTCGCTGGAGCCAAGATCCCCAGCTATCGAAAGCTGACCAGGTCATTGAGGAAGAGTGATGAACAAATGAACAAAAATGAATCTTCACTTCATGCAAACACAAGAGCGTACAGTCGTAGACAATGGCTGACTCCTCTTCGTCAGTGCTTGGCCGAGTGAGGGCAGTCCGTTCGCCTCTCATGGTGGGTTGTTCTTGGCTGACGAACGAGAACTAGGTAATTATTTGGTTTTATTGCAAGCGCGCCAGTCGGAAACCTCGCCCACGTCTTCTGCACGCCCGCAGACCGGTGCGCATCGGCGACTGGGTCTGCTGACAACCTTCTAACACAACGAGGCAACTCCTTGTAGTCACGTGCTTGTCGTTTTAGAGGCGACGATAGCCGTGGTGCCGGCAGCATAGACAGTAGATGAGGCCCAGGCACGCGGCAGCCAGGCAGCAGAGGCCCACCACGCCGCCCACCACAATGCCGATGATCGCACCGACGCCCAGGAGTACGTCGTCGATCTCCTATGCAGGAAATCAGCACGCGCCATGTGGAAGAGGCCGGGCGACGTACGCTGGGACAGATGTTGTGGGTGTAGTACTTAGCATGGCAAGAGTCAGGCTTCTTGCAGTCCTTTTCGGTGCAGGTCATGCACACTCCATTGTTGTCGCTCTCACCGCACCAGGCGCAATCGGAGCTCTGCAACGACCGACACGCCTGGCATGTGAGCGGCTGGTGTTGGCAATGAGAGCGATGGTTGCCCTTACCTTGCACTGGCTGCAGTTGACCGCTTGGGCGCAGTTGGCTAGGGTAGCGGCGACAACGCTCGACTCTTCTCCTAGCTCTGTGGTAGGTGAAGCGGTATCCGGTGGAGAGGCGTCTTGGCCGCGCACGACCAGCGCGGTCATGGCCACCAGCAACACAAGTACAGTGAAAAGGTAGGATCGGAAGGTGGAGCGTCCCATGTGCAAGCTAACGGGCTGTAGAAGGGTAGTGAATGTTACTAAACAAGATCAGGTCTGTTCTGACTTAGTGTGCTGTGACCCGACAGGCATGCCGTTCGGCCCGACACGACGACCTTTTCTTCGGTACTTCCGCCATACCGACAGAAAACCCACCGAGAGCCTCGGGCAAGCCCCTCCCTTTGGCAAAGATCAAGACCTTCCTTGAGCTGGACGCTGGAACGTAAAGCAGTCTCGCCACGCTGGAGTCTTGGTTACGGCAGTTCGTTAACCTTAAATTAATTGATAATATTGTTCTGAGTTTGGCGTGAAGAACGAAAAGAGAACAGGAGGAGCTCACCCACGAGGACACAGACTATACACGCCCGTCAGTGAACGCCTGATCAGCTCGTTAGCGAACCAACTCTGCCACTCTTATTATCATGTCAGGCATATTCAGAAGCAACAGCAAGGTGGTGCCAGTCTTCGGAGGCACCGTCGAGGACCCCCGCAGCCAGCAATTCCTTGTGGAGTGCCTCGACGTCCTCGAAACATGCGGTACCTCTGGCTGCCCTTTTTTATATTAATATACAAAAATAACTTGATTTAAATTGCTGTCTTATTTGTTGTAATTCTAATGAATTAATTTTCGTAGTGACCGAGGAGGGCCTGTACCGCATGTCCGGCAGCAAGGAGGACATCAACAACGCCCAGCGAGATATCAACAAGGGTATGTGTGCGCACACTTTCATCCAGAGCGAGAGACCACCGATCATGACTACAATGTTGGGGATGGAGCCAATAGGCAAACAGGTGGACCTTGCGGCGATGGCAGCCAAGTCGGCGCACACCGTGGCAGGCCTGCTTAAGCTCTACTTTCGCGAGCTCAAGCCCGAACCGCTCATGACCTACAACCTCTACGAGTGCCTCATCGCTGGTATGCTGTCTCCTGAGCGTGTGCGTGTGCGTGTGCGTGTGCGATGACGCCTCACAATCCTGTTGGTTCTGTTGGGTTTGGCTATACGAACACAGCGTCGCAGGAGGATGACCAGGAGGAGAGACGACGCATACTTTTCGGGCTGCTGAGCATGCTGCCGCGAACCAACTTCAAGGTGCTGACCGTGCTTATGAGCCACCTGCAGTTTGTGGTGCAGAACAAGGCCGCCAACAAAATGGACTGCAACAACCTGGCCATCGTGTTCGGGCCCATACTGCTGGGCTCGCGTAACGAGCACGTCGGGGTAATCATCACCGACGTGAGCCACGTTATCCGCCTCATCTCTGTCCTCATCGCGGATTGCGACTTCTTCTTTCCCGATAAGCACGTCGAGATCGCCGAGAAGTGCGACTCCCCACCACCCGCCGCCAAAGGTGAGCACTCCCTCCCTCTCTTCTGTCTTGCAAGGACACCTCAGCCCCGTGCGCTGTCTAACAAAACGACCAACAGCAGACAAGAACAACAAAAAGGAGAAGAAGAGCAAAGAAAAAGAAAAGGGAAAGGAGAAAGAAAAAGAAAAGGAGGAGGCCAAGGAGTGGGACAGCAGCACGGAGAAGAAGAAGCGGGCGACGAACATCAAGAAGATCAACGAAGAGTGGACCAAGCGCGCCGAGGAGACGGCCTCGGTGGGCCCGTCGAGCTCGACAGCGGCGGCGGCCGCCAAGAAGTCGAAGAAGGAGAAGAAGTTGGAGCAGCTCGAGCGAAAGGAGCGCAAGGCCAAGCAGAAGAGGATCAACGAGCGATGGCAGCGCATGGGGACCACCATCGCGACGTCGCCGTCAGTCGGGCGACACGGCGGGCCGCAGCGAAGGGAGGCCCAGATGAAGGAGAAGGAGCGGCTTGAGGGCCTCTACTCGCAGCGGAGCTCGCGCGCCGTGCAGCGGATCACGGTCAACGAGTTCCTTCAGGAGCGGGCCAGCCGCATCAAGAGCGGCGCCTACACCTACGAGGAGTTGCAGGCCTGGACCCAGGCACTCGAGCAATACTAGCCGGGTCCCCAGCATTTCGTCTACAACGGTGTAGGACAGTAGAAGTAGATGAATGGCATTGTATGTAAGCTGCTGCATGCATTGCATAAGTTGCTGACCATTGGTGAACTTCCTTTGCTACAACCAATGAGCAAGGAAGAAATTTAATTCTTGGAAGTTTTATCAAGCAAGAGCCAAGGGGGGCACTTGCCGCGCGTTCAGCAACGATGCCGCCCAAAAGAAAGCCTCAAGACTCGTCTGAAGCATCTGTCACCTCGTCGGCTGTGAGTGTGGACAAGGTAAATCTCCAACAAATTTGTTTTGAATCATTTGACCAAAGATATCTTTTTTCCTTTGAATAGAAAAAGCGTCGCATTGAGCCCGAGGAAGAAGAGAAGGGAGAGTCCCAGAACGGTGTTGCCGCCGCGCCAGGTACTGCCAGTTTTCTTAGCGGCAAGGATTAATTATTAGTAATTTTTATGGCATTTTTTGATTGATTATTCGTTATAATATTGTTATTATTGTTTCGAACTCTTTTAGGCGCAGAGGAGCAGGAAAAGGGCAAAGAAAAGGTCGATTGCAGCGAAGAGGTGGAAGGCAACGAGGGGACAGAATCAACAGAACAAGATAAGCAGACCAAGTATGTGGCGCTGGACCCCAAGGTGAGGCAGCTGGTAGCCACCGCTACCGACGTCAAGCGGATGATGCCCTCGCTCACCAAGTTCTTTGACGAAGCCAAGTTGGACTCAGGTAACCGGGCGCCACCTGTCGCGCTGTTGTAAGCACCTTGCATGTCGCTCACATGCCAATTTTGTTGTGGTGTACATGACCACGCTAGTGAGCCAGGAAGATGTGCAATCGGCGCTCAGGGCGCTCACCTGGATAGAAGAGGAGGACATGGAGGAAGAGGAACTCAGTAACGCCAAAAAGCTTTACATCATCAAGCAGGTGGCCGAATACCTGGAGCATGTACCCTGCAAGGAGGTCCGTTCGGGTCCTATTGTGCGGTCCTGATGTTGCACCTCGACGTGATGATGTTTTTGCCTGTTTTCGCTCAACCTTGCACGCGTGGCGTGGTCCGTGGCCAGCTGCCCGACTACGGCAACGTCGTGAAAGAGGTGATTGACAGCTTCTACGAGCGCCGCGCCGCCACCACCGTACGATCCCGTCTCCCTCTCTTTTCCCCACTTCGTGGCTTCTCATGCCCGATCGCGCTCACCTTCCTCGATGTCCCGAACAGAATCTGCTCAACTATCTCAAGTTGCAATCGATCCGCAAGGAAGTCGATGAAGAGGTTCAGCCTTACTCTAGCTCCCGCTCCTCTCACGTGAGCCAACAGGTTTGTTGTGTACCTGAACACAGAACGTGGCGGAGCACTGCTACGAGCACCTGTTCAACTATCATGTGGAAGTGCTCAAGAAGAACACGGAGGAATACCGTACCATTTTAAAGGTATCCTGCCTGTCATGTTTCTCACTTATAGTGCATGAGGCACGGACGTGTTCTCACTCTCGCTCGCTGGGTGCCACGCAGTACTTGGCCCAGACCAACGAAAAGCCCAAGACTTCGCTGCAAGTGAAGGAGGTGTTCGTGCTCAAGGAGAAGCCTTCTTTCGCCGAGCAAGTACATGGTAGCGGATTCGAGGCTCGCTACGGAGGTCTCTTCCTCCATCACTGCATACAGCATTCATCATTTTTGTCTTTTTAATTTTTAATTTAATTTATTCATAATATTTGGTTACGTTTGTCTTTGGTGACCTCCTGCAGACGAGAAGCGAATGCTCCTGTGGCACGGCGTGCCGAAGCACCTGGCGTTTCAGGTCCTGACGTCTGAGCTCCCCCGCCACGAGCAAAGCGGTACGACACCCGCTATTCAAAAAAAAAAAAAAAAAAAAAAAAAAAAAAGCTGGACAGCTTTTTACTCATCCAAACCTCGCGTGCGCGCCGGTGGTGTCTCTTGCCTAGGCTACTCCTTCTCGCCGCATTTTGCCTACGCGGTCGCCCAGGAGCAGGATGAGTTGCGTAGCGGGCTCTACGCCGCAGAGCCCTGCGAGAACGTACCGCTCCCATGGGACCGAGACGCTCTCTGTCGATCTGTGCCTTACCCACGCTGTGCGCTTGACGGCGGCGGCGGGGGTTGGGCGTAGGCCTGCATTGTGTTGGCCGAGGTGGCCGTGGGAGAGCCGGAGCTCGCGCCCGCGCCAGACCGTATGTCCCTTGCTGTCACTCTTCCCAGAGCTGGTCGTCTTGCGCGGGCCCGAAATGACGACGGTCTCCCTAACAAAGTGTACGAGAGCGCCTCCCAACCCCCCCCCCCCGGTCTCATTTTCCAACATTTATTTGTATGTGATCTGACGTGTGCGCGCTTGCCGGCTCTCGACGCGCGAATATCAGTATTCGAGGTGGCCCCGCGCTCCACAACGAGACCCACTCCACCGAGGTCAAGGTGCTGTCGGGCGTTGTCGTCCCGCAAGGCCCGATCCAAACCTCTCACGGTACGATCAACCCCCCCCTCCCTCTGCATCAACCACCAAGCTTGGTGGGCCGAGAGAGGAAAGGGGCAAGGGGCTGACCTGTACTCCTCTCTCTCCTTCTCGGCCCTCTACTAGGGCTGGCGTACCGTGCCCCATTGCATTCGCCCACCTACAGCGTGCCCACGCACGATCAATTTCGTCTCCGCTACATGGTCGTGGCCGACTACCTCGATACGGACTCGTCGTCATCGTCTTCCTCCTCTTCTTTGTCATCCATGTCGACGCTCGCCTCGCCCCCCGGCTCGCTCACGTTCCGCTCCGCTCCGTTGCCGTTGGGCACCGGTCTCCTCTCGCCCCCGCCTCCCGCCCCCGCGATTCCTTCGCTCTCGCCGTCCTACACCCTCAGCCCACCGCCGCCGCCCAGCATGGCTCCGTTACCACCGTTGGGCAGCTCGCCGTCGTGGGCTCTCTCCTCGCCGCCGCCGCCCCACAGCCTCGCCTCTTCGCCGATGATGCATTCGCTGATGCGCATGCCTTCCTCCACGTTGGCCCCGACGCCGCCTTACAGCACGGGCCCGTACATGCCCTTACCGGCGTCGTCGTCGTCGTCGTTCCACCTCCCGCCTGCGATGTCGCTCGGCCGGCTTCTGCCCACCTCCAGCAACAGCAGCATCACTATGAGCAGGCCCTTCTCCTCCTCGCTCGGCATGCCCCATTCCGGCATGGGCGTCTCGCACAGCATGGCCGCCGCCACGCCTCTGCCCAGTGCTCTTGCCCCGCGCAAGCCCCAGTGGCAATTCTACGTACGGCGCCGCACGCACGCACACGAACAGGCGCGCACACGACGCACGTGATTGATGCTCACCTGGCGTGGGGGCAGCAGAAGCCCGAAGACGGGACGTGGCAGAACTTCGACAGCTCGGCGAGCGACCACATCCAGCGCAACTACATGCGCCATATCCCCGGCACTTACCCGACGTACAAGCCCACGATCGTCGGCGACAACGGCGTGTCCTACGGCATCGACTTCGACAACATGATACAGTTCAGGTGCTCTCTCTGGGTTGGCCTTTTTCTATTTAGATTTTATGTAATTTAGTACTAATTTTTACTTCGTTTCAATATCAGACAAGACGATCCGGATCGCGTGCGTAAGATCAGGAATGTCATGGTATGATGGTGTTGCCAGCCCAACGTGGAAATGAAGAGGACGATAGCTTTCGATGATCAAAAATAATTATTAAAAATTTGATTTTCGGAGACACCGGTCACGATCATTTGCCCCACACCTGCGTACACCACCGCGGGCCAGGTCAGAGGACAAGAGAGATCGCGAGGGAGGGCGGGAGGAGGAGCTCTGTACCGAGCCCCAGAAGGAGTTGGCCTTGCGTCGTTGGTTGATTCGCTCGACCTCCTCCGGTGTGAACTGCAGTACGGTCGATATCACCGGGAGGAGCGCATCGTGCTCTCCCGTCTCCATGTACTTCACGATGATGTTCTTCAGATACCCGATGTTGGACCCTTCCCGCTTCTGCGCGCGTTCGTGCTCCCGGATCTCCTCCTTCAAGACCTTCACACACACACACACACACACACACACACACACACACACACACACACACACACACACACACACAATGTAGGTGAGAGGGAGGGAGAGACGCCTCATGACGTAGGGAGGGGGGAGCACCTGCTCCTGCATGAGGTGCAGTTTCGTGGTACGCTCCGCGTCGGCCAAGGCCGACCGCAGCTCCTCGAGTTCGGTCTTGAGCCGCTGCAGCTCCTCCCTGTGCGCGGCCTTCATCTGGTTGTAGAGCACGTTGTTGGTGAGCCCGCGCTCGTCCTCCCTGCAGCAACCAACCGGCAGCGCCACAAGTGAGTCGACAAAAAATAGCCGCATGGGAGAGAGATAGAGAGAGAGATAGAGAGAGAGAGAGAGAGCACGAGCCAAACCTGGGTTTGTTGGGCGGGGCGGTCATGTCGTCGGCGAGCGACACGGACGACGTCGAGCGCGAGACTGACGGAGACGGCGAGGCCGAGACCGGAGTCGAAGAGGACGATGACGACAAAGACGAGTAGGTGGGCTTGGTTCCGGTCATGCCGTTGAGCAGCCGGATGCGCTGCTCCAAAATCTACGCCCGCGTCACGGACCACGACGCGACCTTAAGTCAACCTCCAACTAACACAATCTTACAAACTAAATAATAATAATAATAATAATAATAATAATTATTATTATTACATTAAAATAAATGCACATAAATCATAATCAATCAACGCGAATAAACGAGCTAATGATAGAGAGCGAGAGCACCTTGATCTCCTTGACCAATTGCGCCTCTCGCTCTTCTCGCTCCCGCACTGCGGCTTGGGCGCTGAGACGAAGACCCGCCCACGTGAGACAACCTTGGGCGGCTAGGGGAGGGAGGGAGGGAGAGGCTTACCTCTCCCGTTCGGCTTGGACGCGCTGCTCAAGCTCCTTGAGCTTGTCGGCGTTCTCCCGCCGCGCCTGGGCCACGTTCTGCCGGTGCTCCTCCACGACCCGCTTGTGTTCGGACTCGCGCTCGGCCAGCCGCTGCTCCCACTCCTGATTCCGCTTTCGCATCTCCGCTCTTTTGCGTGTCGCGTGTCGCGTGTCGCGTGCGGTGGTGAGCCAAAAAGGCGAAGAAGGCGGGAGTGGGTGAGAGGGGGGGGGGCTGCTCGCACCTCACGCTCTCAAACTCCTGGACTTCGTCGCGGTGTCGATGATGCAGCTCGGCGAGCTCCGTTTGCAAGGCATCTGCGGTCGTTTCGTAGTGTCGCAGCTCCTCGTTCTCGGCTTGCAGGCGCTCCACCTCCCTCCTGAGCTCCGCCACCTGGTCGCCCCGAGCCACGCAAGGCCAGGCCGTGTTGAGCAGCGACGCTCGCACTCATCCATGGGCAGAGTGGGGGGGGGAGAGAGAGAGAGAGAGTGGGGGGGGAGAGAGGGCACGCGCACCTCGTCCTGAAGCTTTGAGACGGCGCTGGAGAGGGCCGGGGCGTCGGCGCCCTCGGCCTCCCTCGCGCCGGTGGCGTGATCGCTCGCCGCGCCCTCCTCGCCGATCGCCGGCGAGTCTGTGTCGTGGTGGTGGTGGTGGGGAGAGGCATGAGCGACAAGGGCGAGCGCAGCGCTTGGGGGGGGAGGCGGTTGGTTATTACCGCCAGAGGAACCGGAGGCCGCGGCCTTGGCTTGGATGGCCGACTGGGCGCGCAGCTTGTAGGACCTGAACTCGGCCTTGGTGTCCTCCAACTCCTGCGTGACCTGCGCCAGTTGTCCTTGCTGCCCCCCGCGGTCAGTGTTGGCCCAAACTCGTGTGCGCGTGCGTGTATGTGAGAGAGAGAGAGAGAGTGAGAGTGAGAGAGAAAGAGAGAAATACCAATTCTTTCATCTTTTCCTTGTAGACCTGGGCGGCCTTGCGCAGCTGCTGGAGGAACTCCTCGCGGGCCTTGGCCTTGACCTCGATCGTCACGCGCTTCTCGGCCTCGGCGCGCTCGCTCTCCGCTCGCTGGCCGGCGGCCTCGAGCTCGCGCCGCAGGGCGTCCACCTGCAGGCGGAGGGCCGCCATCTCGTCCTCGCGCGCGGCCACCTTCTGGCGCGTCTCGGCCAGGTGCTTCTCGGCCAGCTTGAGCAGGTCCTTGAGCTTCCTGATCTTCCCCTGCAGCTTGCCGCGCGCCTCCTTGTCGTGCTCGCGCTCGGCCTTGACCCGCTCGAGCGCGTCGACGACCTCCTGCTTCTCGCGCTCGGCGCGCTGGAGGGCGTCGCGGTTTCGGTCGTCGGCCTCCTTCATGAGCTTCTTGATGTGGCCCAGCTGCTCCTCGCCCAGGCGGTGCTCGGTGAGCATGCCCTGCATCTCCTCCACGGCCTTCTTGTGCTTGTCCTTCTCCTCCTCGATGCGCTGGTTGAGCTTGTTGCGCTTCTCCACCTCGCCCTTGATCTCCTCCCTGTAGATGTGCAGTGTGTGTGTTGTGTGTTGTGTGTGTGTGTGTGTGTGTGTGTGTGTGTGTGTGTGTGTGTGTGTGTGTGTGTGTGTGTTGTGCATGTATGCGTGCATGTGTGCGTGCGTCAGTGTTGGTCTGGTCGCTGAGTGAGGCAGGGTTGCCGTACCGCAGCTTCTTTTCCTTGTCCTCGGAGTTCTTTTCGATCTCCTTGAGCTGCTTCTTGAACATCTCGATCAGACTGAGCAGCTTGCTCTCGTTGTCCTTGACCGCCTTGTACTGCGTGTCCTTCTGCATCATCACCTCCTGCATGTCGATTTTTTTTTTCCATAATTTTTTTTCCATTTTTTTTCATTTAGTTGAATAAAAAAATTAGTTTCGTACCAATAATAAATAAAATAAAAATAAATACATAATCCTTAAAATGCAAAATGTTTAGCATGGAACGTAACCACGCACCTGAAGTTTGCTGAGCGTCTCGTCGGCGTGTCTCTTCTCCTCCGCAGCGGCGTTCACCTTGCCGATCAGCTCCTGTGCGCGCCACCACAGTCAACACAGGCAACCCGCTCGAATGACGCGCAACGAACGCACGCGGGAAGCACGTACGTCCTTCTCCTCGCGCAGCTTGCGGAGGGCGTCGTCCTTGTCGGCCACCGCCTTGTCGTGTCGCTCGTTGACCTCCTTGAGCGTGCTCCGGAAGCCCTCGCGCTCGCGCGCCATCGCCTTCTCGACCTCGTCCTGGCCCTGCGCCAGCGAGCGCTCGACCTCGGCCAACCGCGTGCGGGTCGCGGCGAGCTCGTCGCCCAGCTGCTGGCGTTCGGCGCCCAGCTGCGCCTGCTCCTCCTCGGCCTTGCGCACGGCCTTCTCGAACCGGTCGCGCTCCTCGCGCGCCCGCTTGGCCAGCTCGCGCGCCTTGGCCTTGAGCCGCACGACGCGCTCGCGCATCTTCTCCCGCTCGTCGCGCTTGCGCTCCAGGTCCTCCTCGCGCTGCCGCAGCTCCGCGCGCAGTCGCTCGTTCTCGTCGCGCAGCTCTGCGTCGGCCTTCTCGCTCTCGCCCTCGCCCTTGGCCTCGACCTCGGCCTGCGCCTCCGCCTCCTTTGCCTCCGCTGCCTTTGCCTCCTGTTCGCCGTCCTCGGTCTGGTGATGCGCGGCCCGCTCTGACTCGGCGCGTAGCCGCTCGCGCTCGTGGGCGACGTCGTCCCGCTCCTCCTGCAGTCGCTCGCGCTCCTCGTGCACCTCGTCCTTCTCCTTCTCCACGCGCTCGCGCTCCTCGTCCAGCGCCCGCCGCTCCTCCTCGAGCCTCTCTCGCTCTCTCACCAGCTCCCCCTTAGCCTCCTCCTCCGCCTTCCGCTCCTGCTGATGCTGTCGCTCCGCGTCGTCTGCGCGCAGGGCCTCGCCGCTCTGGTGGCTGCTCAGCGTCTCCACCTGGCTCTCCAGTTCGGCGATCCTCGCGCGCGCGGCGGCCAACGTCGCGCCGTCCTCGGCCTCGTCCTCGGCCCGACGGTCGTCTTGGCTCTGCGTGTGGGGCTCGTCTCCGCTGGCCCGTTGGGCCACGATCGCTTCGAGCTCGCGGATTCTGCCCTCCTTCTCCGCCACGACGGCGGCGAGGTCGGCCTGGGCCACGGCCTGCGCAGGCTCGCTGGGCGCACCGGTGCTCTGTTCATGCTGCAGCCGCTCACGGAGGGCCTGCAGTTCGGCGGCCAGCGCGGCCTTGTCGTCGGCCTCGCGCTGCCACCTGGCCGCCTCCTCCTTCAGCTGGGCGTTCTCCGCGCCCAGCGTGCGGGCCTCGTTCCTCATCAGAATGAGCGTGTCGTGGAGGCCTTGCAGCTCCACCTCCTTGTCCTTCTGCATGGATGCCAGCTGGTGCTCCCGTTCTGGCGTTCACAAGAGCAACAACTCGGGTTGGTCGCTTGTTATGCGTGTCGACACACACGACAAAGGGGAGTGGGGGACGCGAGCGTACCGGCCAGCGACTCCTGTGCCTTGTGCAGATCTTCGCCCAGCTCCCTGGCTTTGGCTTGGCTGTCCTCGAGCTCGCCCGTCAACTCCTGTGCGACCACCAATGATATGAAATAAAATAATACATAAATGAATAAATGTTTTATTTTTTTATTATTTATTATTTATTATTTTGTCAAAAAAAAAGTGGATCAGCCAGGAAGACGTGTGGCATTTGGTTGCACAAGTGGTCCGGCGTACCTTGATCCGCCTCTGGCCCGCCTCGAGCAACTCCTTCTGCGCATCCCTATGCCGGGCCAGCTCGCCCTCCAACTCGTCCACCTGCGCATCACGACCACTCGTCAGCCCACTGTGCGCCGTAGCACGGGCCCACACTGATTGGCTGACGACTGTGCTGACCTTGGCCTTGTGCTGGGCTTCCATCTCGGCCTTGGCCCGCGCCTCGCTTTCGGTCAATCCTACACACACAACACACACACACACACACACACACACACACACACACACACACACACACACACACACACAAATACATAAATAAAAAGAAATAAAAAGAAAACAAAATAGAAAGTCGGTGTACGCTGGAGTTCGGTGGCGAGTCGCTCGATCTGTTCGCCGGACTTGGTCTGGAGGGCGGCGTAGAGGTCCTCCTGCTCCTGCAGCCGCTGCTCGAGCTCCCCCACGCGTTCGACGTGCGCGCGCTCCCTCTCCGCGGCCTGCTCCCGCGCTTCGCGCGCCTTGCGCCGCAGCACGTGTCCCTCGCGCACCAGCTCGCGCAGTCGCGCCTGATAGGCCGCCTCGCGCTGGCGCTCGAGCTCCTTCCTGCGCGCCTCCCTCTCCCGCTCTGCCTCGTCGATCTCGTACAGCGCCGCGCCATCGCCGGCGTCCGCGGCTGCGGCAGCGTCGCCCTCGCCGACCGGCCTGTGCTCGCTGCCGTTCTCGCCTTCGTTTGCTTCGTGCTCCCCGCTGCCCAGCTGCTTGATCAGCTCGCTCTCGACGTCGTTGCCGTTCGGCGATGC